>WEIS01029030.1:0-11779 GCA_013389965.1 Todus mexicanus
AGAGCCTGGGGCCGGGGCTGAGCCCCTTTCACCGTAGCCGTAAGACACCTTGGCTGGGGAGCATGTGGCTTCGCTGCTCTGAAATCTATAGGGCTGGGGCGTGTGGGGTCCAGCCCCACGGCTGCCCTGGCTCCCTCAGCACTATTTTAATTCCCCAGGTAAACAGCTCCAGCTGTCAGATAGTTTCAGCATCATTATTATTTTTTTCATCATTGCTGCCAGCGCTCCCCATCGGTTCCGGCTTTGCTCTGATCACGATCAGGGAGGTAGAATCACAGAATAGAAACAGAGAATCATTTGGGTTGGAAAAGTCCTTTAAGATCATTGAGTCCAAGTGTTCCCCCAGCCCTGCCAGGGCACCACTACCCCGTGTCCCTCAGCACCACATCTCCACGGCTTGGAAACNCTTGGCCTTTCCAAACCTCATCCCGTTGGCCTCAGCCCATCGATCCAGCCAGGCCAGATCCCTCTGTAGAGCCTCCTACCCTCCAGCAGATCAACACTCCCGCCCAACTTGGCATCACCTTCACGTTCACTGAGGCACCTCTCGCAGATCGTACCTCTTGCAGACTTTGTTGGGCAGCCCGTGGCTCTCGGCGGGGTAGAATCCCTCGCGGCAGGCGGGGACGCAGCGCCAGTGCGGCTCGGGGGCCTCGGGGGTGCAAGGTGCACAGTCCTCCTCGCCTGGCCCTGCGGGGACAGGGGAGAGAGAAGATGACATGGGTGGTTTTGGAGACAGGAGCCGAGTCACACCAGTGCGGCCGCAGCCCCGCATGAGATGGAAGGTACTGGCTCAGCTCCGCCCTGCACGTACCTAGGAGTGAACAAGCTGTTTGTTGTGCCACCGGGGTCTTGGGCGGCTCCTTGGCTCCCAACCCCAAAAACCCACCCAGGACCCAGTGTCCTGCCCCTCTGCAGAGCCAGGAGCTGGCCACAGGGGTTATTGTGGGATAGCACACCAAAAACCCTTCCAGGACATCAGCCACCCCTCCCAAGTACGCACCACTTTGGCTTTTCCACCTTACGCAGAGTAAAACGTGGACAAAGAGATGCTGAACTGGGCTGAGGAGAAGCTGGAGGAGGGAAGGACTCGGGGGAGGAGCTGGGAAAGCAGAAGGCCCCACTCTGACGCCAGCACGATGCGGCCGGATGGCTAAACTCCGTGATGGAGCTGGTAATATTAGAGACCTTCCACGCACCAAGCTTGAGAAATGGTTATGCAGGAAAAGGAGACGAGGAAAGGCTTGAAAAATAATTGTGGTGAAGTACATTTACACTGACTGGAATAAGAATTAGAAGGGAAGTAATTTTCTTAAGGGATTAAGAGCCCGCTCCCTTCCAGCAAGATCAATAAATATTTTGGCTTTAGCCTTAGGAAATTGCCCATGTATGATAGATGAGATTCACGCCACTGAACATGAATTGTCTGGAGATCATATTATCATCAGATCTATGATGATTTCGGGGGCAGACTCAAACATTAACAACGGGAAATAATTGGACTTTCCAGAAGCGAAGAAGGCAGGATTTAAAGGGAACGCCGGGTGACTTCGGGCAGCGGGGGGAAGCCGGCAGCGGCCAGCCCGGCCCCGCGGGACAGCCGGGATAACGTGCCTCGGCTGCTTGACATTTTTATACGCTGCGAAACCATCTTCCATCACTCCGAGAGGCTTTTACAGCCTCCCCCACAACCTTATTAAACGCGAGCACCTGGCTTCAGAGGGATCGGGAAATAAAGAATGGCTCTAATAAAAACGTAAAAACTCCCCTAAAAATCTTTGTAATATGAATATATTCCCGGCACTTTGCGGGACGTGCTTCAGAGGTGGGGTTGCTTCCCCTCCAGCACGCCCTGCCTCGGCTCGGGGTGGGTACGGTGAGTATCGCATCTTGATTCATGAAGGTCCTGGTGTTTCCCACGGGGATGCTGCAGGGTGAAGGACATACCTGTGCTGCCGGGGCAGGTCTCGCACCGTCGGGGCTCCCGGCTGAGGTACATGGCAGGCTGGCACTCCGGCACGCAGCTCTCTCCTGCCAGGCTACCGGGAAAGCAGACGGGACATTTGCACCAGAAACTACAGCCTTTGGGGACTCGACAGAGCCCGTCCCCATCTCTGCATCCCCCGGTGCTCTACAGCAGCCTCGGAAAACCAGCCAGTGCTTCAGGAGAAATTAAAGCCCTGCCGGACCAAAGGGATGGCTGCGGGTGCCTGAATTAAGTATCCAGGAGGGAATACGTTTCTTTTTTCTCCCACGGGCAGCCAGCCAGGCTCTCCCCAAGACCTTTTGCACCACGAGGCTCCCCAGGGTAGAAGGCAATGAGTTCAGCGCTGCGGCTGGGCCGGGCTGCTTCACCCTGGCAGGGATGATTTGAAGCCCTGGCTTAAAAGGATATTGGACAATAAAAAGCAAGCGCCGTGCCGATTATGTCTGACAAGCGCCTCCACTTGTGCTTTTCCGAGGGAGCAGATAATCTTTTGGCGGCGGCAATTCCCTTGTCTGAGAGAACCTCGCCGCTACACCGCGGCTCCGGCCCATTTACAGCCCCCGAGCAAAGCGAAGCGCTGTGGGATCGTAATTCCATGGGAGTTTGGGGATGGAAAACAGCTTCTCCCCAGTGCTGAAACTGGTCGCCGGCACAGCTGGGATCTGCGATCCAAAGCAGCCGCAGGGCCAGCAGCAAGGGCACCCTGAGCTCTTCATAGGGAGCTCCTCCCTGCCTGCACCAGCATTGCTGGAAAACCACTATCCCACAAGAGCCTCACTCAACAGGTACAGCGGATGAAATTTTCCTGCAAGGATGGAGCTGAGGAAAAGGTCTCTGCACTGGCAGGGAGCGTTTCCAGCCTGCCTGGAGCAGCTCAGCGCTGTACCAGCTCTGCCAGGTGAATAAACCAAGTGCCCCACTTGATTTGGGAGATGCCACCTGAGATTTGGGACGAAACATGAGCTTTGCAACACGCGGTGTAAACATTTTCCTTGCTTTCCCCCTGCCCAGTTTTAGGTGCTGTGACTCCCCGGGAGCTGCTCTGGTTGCAGGTCACCGAATCTGGATGAGCACATCTGAGCCTGCAGTACTGCACTTACCCTCCACCCTGGCAAATTCAATTCAAACCACGCTTTTCAGCTAAGAAAGGGACACCTTTAAATTCCTGGAGCCCTAGAACTCTGCACCACAGCTGTAGCACCATGGAAGCTGGGTCTTGGGTCTTTATCTAATTCACTTTCTAATTTCCCATCGTTTTTCCCAAACTGAAAGCCCCGGTCCCAGCGCTGCAGGTACCAACTGCCCCCCTGTGCTGGAATTTTACCTGAATCCATCTTTGCATGCAGTACATTTGTCTGCTTCGCCGACACATTTTTTACAGCTTTGATGACATTTCAGACAACGTTTCTGACCTTTCAACAACAACAAAAAAAATAGTAAAAAAAATCACCAAAAGCAAAGTGAGGCAGAGAGAATAAAACCTGGACAGTGATTTGCAAGCAGCAGTTGGAGCCGCAAAGCCCCAGTGCACCCCAGCTGGAGCTCCCCGGGGCGAAGAGGCACGTCCTGTCCCCCCTGACAAGTCCCTGCTATTGCAAATGACCTTATCTGTCATTGCTTGCTAAGAAGAAATACGCTTTGCAATCGGCTAGGATCATTAATTACAGCCTTCTAATTAAGAGCTGAGTTGAGCGCCTCTGCTTTGCGCCACCCTCTGAACACCCAGAGGTTCTCCTCCTCCCTTCGCTGGGTAAATTCAAAGCCAATACTCAAAAATCGTGGCGTTTCCTCCACCCACTGCACTTAGAACAGAACCAACCCCTGCGTATCCTCACGTTACAGCTCAGAAGTGATAAATATCCTTACGTTCCTCGGCGTAAAACCCGGGTGGACACAGCCCCACGCAGGTGCCCATCTCCTGGTGATGGTAGAGGTTCCTCTTGCACGCCGTGCACTGGGTCGCTCCCCTCCCGACGCAGCGCTCGCAGCCCTTGTAGCACCGGCGACATCTCCGGGCGCCTTTATCGCCGAAAAACCCTGCGGGGCACGAGCTCACGCACACCCTGGGGAAGGAACCGAGGGCACTCAGGCTTTGGTGCCAACACACAGACACCTCCTGGCACCCAGGCGCCCGCCACCGTCCGCTCGCCCGCAGTGTCCAGGGCGTCCTCCACCCTTGGCAGTGATTTGGGCTTGTCTACGTCTTATTCTTAAGATTTAGGGGGTCTTGGATGTGGTGGCTCTGTAATAAAGAGCCGAGGACTCTCCTTGCCAGCAGCCCCAACTATGGGCAGACCTTCCCGTGGCAGCCCAAGAGACTCAAGAGTGGAAACCCCAATTTTAGAAGCGTTTTCGCACCTCAGCCAGAGCTGACCCTCAGGCATGGGTGACCCATTGGTGAAGCCAATGCTTCTACCCCAGCACGATTACATGGCCAAGGTCCTCCAGGGCTCTCCAGCTCCATGTCTCCCACCCCATCATAGCCCAGTCCAGGGCAGGGATCCCCATCCCTCCATTTTTACCTCTTGTTCGCTTCTTTCTCTGTGCAAAAACCCGGTGCGAGCCCTGAGGAAAGGCGGTGCCACCACCCAGGACCCCTGCAAGGACACCCCAGCACCCCTCACCTGCCGGTTTTCACGTTGCCCAGGCTGTAGTGGATGCAGTTCAAGCACTGGTCGGCGTTGGGGCCATCACAGCCTTGGTCACCGCACTCGGGGTGGCACGGACCTGGAGACACAGAGACCGACTCAGCCATGGGAGAGGCTGAGCATCCCCCAGCCCCTGCTGCTGGGATGCTCTGAGCACACCCTCCCTGGACCAATGGATGTGGAAAAGTGGGTGGGACCCTCTTATCCTATATCTATGATCTTATAGATCGTACATATATCTTATCCAACCTATCCTATGGAGCTCTAGGTGCTCTCCTCTCCTCTGGCTCATCCTCCCCAGCACGAATCCCACCCACCATCCTCCAGTTGACCACCCTGGCGCAGGAGCAGCTTTGAAAGAGGGGCCAAGCCCACTCCTTGGGGACTGCCAGGGACACCCGCCCGTGCTGGCGCTGGGGCGGAAGGTGGGCAGAGGAGCTTTTTTTACTCCTCAGACAGCTGCACCACCAATTTGTGGCAGGAACGCCGGGACGGGGCGTTTTGCTGCCTTCTAATTTCACCATCCTGCTGCCCCACGCCGGCCGCAAGCACCGCTCCTCCCAGCCCGCCTCGGCCCCGGGCAGGATCAGTCCTTGCGGCTCCCTCAGTTTATCCAGGTTTGCATTTTCCCAGGTACTTTTTTGGGGGCGATAAACAAGGTGGCTCGGCTGGTGCTTACCCGAGTACTCCTCCTCCTCCTCTGGCACCTCCACCTGGCTCTGCAGGAAGGCAGCTCTAGAAGGCTCCATCTCTGATGCCGGCACCTCCAGCGTCCTCCCACGGGACTGGGGGCCGCCCAGCGTGGTGTAGGGGTGTTCGGCTGTCCCGTAGAAGAGGAGGCTCCACTCCCTCAGCTTCCCTGTGGGGCAGACACCATGTCACCCAGCCCTCTCCCTGTCCCGCTCCTCCCTGGGGGACCCAGCTTTGGGGGAAGCAGGAGGAGGATGGACTGGGCTGAACTGGACCACTGGGTCCACTGGCACGGCAATGCAGAAGCAAACCACAAACACCTAGAGATGTTCGCAAGCCCCTGAGCTCCCAGCCCCCAGAAATGCAGCTGTTTCAGGCACCTATGTGGGATGTTTTTATTCTACAGCTTGTCTGATGGACCACAGCCCAACGTGCGGAGACAACCATTAACTTTAAAAGCCCCATAATGGAGGATTATTTCTGTCTAATAAAAGCCGCCCGGCACATGCTGGATTATTTCTTGCTCCTGTTGTTCCAGCCACCACCCTCTCCAACGTCAAAGGCCTGAGCTTGGTGTCCCCCCAAAACACACCCCGGGGCTGGGCACCCTCATGACCTTACAGCCACGCCGGGGTCCTCCCCAGCCCACGCCGTGTTGGGGAGGGCGTCCGAAAACTGCTGCTGCTTCTTTCCAGTGCTGTTTCTCTTTCAATTCTCCATCGATACGAGTCCCTTCACGCCCGCGGCATGCTCAGCTTTAACTACTAATCCCTGCCTTTCCAGGAAGGGCTTAGAATTTCCAACGCCCAAATCCCTTGGCTCTCCGAAAGGGCTGAGAGGACCCACCTGCTGGAAGACAGAGCGGAGCCTGCGAAGAGATGAGCTCGGGCAGTGGCAGCCAGGAGTGAGCTCAGCTATCCGTCCGCCGAAAGAATTAAATTTGCTTTAAACCTACAAAGTCCCGCGCAAGGAAAGCCCGGACCGCACGGGGCTGATGCTGGGGATGTGCCAGCGACTGGACACTCGTAGCATTTAATTGGTATTAAATTAACCAATGTAACTGGTTTAATTTAACGGTCCTAAATCAGCGTTTAATACCTGTCTCCGCTGTGGGCTGGGAGCACCGACCCTCTTTTTGCTCCCATTTTGCCATCTCTGCTTCAAACCCGACGCAGATCCTTTGAGGGGGTGCCTTAACACACCCGTTTCCATTTCGTTTTGCAAAGCTGGCTAAAGCCAACCCCTGACGCCCGCGAGGGGCTCAGAAACACCCGCTGCAAACTGTAAATACACAGGGAAAAGCAGCTCCGTGGGCACTTCGCTGCCGCTCTCTTGAGTTCAAAAGATTTTGGGTAGCAAACAGAAACACTTTCTGCACAACGAACCCTCCCACCCTCCCCCCTGCGCCTCCTGCCAGAAAGTCGCGTGGGAGAGGTTTTTAATATACTCCTGGCTTCCTATCAATGAGCTTGTGGATTCGAACACCCCCGCGACGCGCGCCAGCCCCGGGCAGGGCGCTTTGTGCCCCGCTCCGTCCGCCAGCGAGGCGGCTGCCCCTGCCCAGCGGGGCCAGATCCCGCCAGCCCGGCTCCTTTGCTGGGAACGGGTCAAGGAGCAGGCGGTGAAACCAGGGAGAGGGGACACGGTGGGGTTGGGGACGTGCAGGGGGCCAGGCTGAGCCCCAGCCAGGCCACCCCCTTCCAGGGCGGTGGCAGTCTGGGGAGGATGTGCGTCCGTCTGTCCATCCATCCGTCTGCAGCCCGAGGGGCATCGTCCCCGTGCGCCGTTGCACAACCAGCCCACGCGCCAGATGTCCCAGCAGCGACGCAAAACAAACAAACAACAATTACAGCTCTCGGGTTTCCTCGTTTGGACTCATTACGGTCTAATTTTGGAAACCCGGGTCTCGGTTGCAACGAGTTTGCTGGTGGGAGAAAATGCGCTCCCGGCTCAGCCAGCCCGGCAGCCTCCTGTGCTCAGGGCTGACGTTTTACTCCCATTTTTGAAAAATGTGGGTGATTCAGTTTTGCTGAAGACCATAAAACTCACAGCAAAGGTTACGGCCAAGCAAAGCAGCCTGCAAAGAGCTGTGGGGACGAGAGGGGACGGCAGGTGCTGGGGGACACGGGTGCTGGGGGGGGACCCTTACCTTGCACCGTGGGGTTGCGCACTTGGGACGGCGTGTCGTGGATCTCCAGGGTCCACTCCCCCGCCGCCCGTTCCCCCCAGCAGTGGACGGTCATGAACTCCCAGCCCTTGAACCCTTCATTGGAGTGGTCGAACACCCTGCGAGGGTAATGCCGTGCATCAAGACGTGTGACTTTGAATGCCTTATTTAATCAGCAAAGGTCCACAGGTCATTAAGGATTCTCAGGAACCTCGCGCCGAGCCCTCCTGCAGTCCAGACCTGAGCATGCCCCTCGCCTTCCCAAAAATCCCAAGCAAGCTTGTAGCAACCCCCTAAACGAAGATGCTGCCCAGCCCAGATGCCGGCTGGCTCCGGCCGCTCTTACCTCCTGGCGAGGAGCTGCGACCTGGTCCCCGCCGGAGAGATGAGGCTGATCTGGAGGTCGCCCCGGCGCGGGTGCGAGATGCTGAGCCGGACCACGACGTGCTCCAAGAAGAGCACGTGCTGGTCGCGGTGCTCGGCGCAGGCGCTGCTGAGGGTGCTGGTGCGCAGCACGTGGTCCGCACGGATGTACCTGCCGGGGACGGGCAGAGCATCGTGTCGGGGATGGTAGCACTCCCCGGCTCCCAGCAGCACGGACGCCCAGTTAGATTTGACCCCAGTCTCCTACTGCTTCGTGACAAAAATGAGCTCATGCTCCATTGCAACACTGTCCTAGCACGGGAATTTGCTGAGCTGCTCGAGATGGTAACGAGATGGGTTCGAACAGCCTCCAAGATCTATGCCTTATGGGCTGCCAGGGCGCTGCTTTATTACAATTATCAGCGCGACGCTCCTCCTTGGGCTGTAATTAGTGTCTGTATCAGATAAACAGTTTCGTGAACACACTCGGCTCCAAATTCATTCCCGCGTTGCAGACGCGAGTCTTTCCGAAGGAACTGCTTTTTCTCATGAAGCCGTGGTAAACAAGGAGAGTCCATTCGGCCTGAACCCTGATCCCACCCTTGAGCCCAGCAGGGACAGGCCTAGCAAGGATGAGAGGTGAACCTAAGCTAGTTTGAATCTGAAGCCAAATTCAAAGCTACCCCAGGCACTGGAAATTTGGGAACCTATGCAACAAAGCACCAGGTTTTGGGGTCTTCCATCAAGACAAAGTGTTTGGTGGAAGAGGGAGGAGAGCCCAACACATCACTGCTCATGGGGGACCCAGCGGGTGAGTTGGTTTTGGTCTCTGTCAGCCCTCAAAACTTCCCTGCTGGTCACCCATCTGGGAAGCAAAAGCATGGTCAGGGCAAAAATAAATCACCCTCTGTCAAAGCTGGTCCTGAAGAGGCCCTGTAGGACCTGCTCTGGACTGAGCCATAGGCACAGATCCCAGGTGGGCACTTCTGGGTCAATAAACAGATCTTGGGCTGACAGCCTGGGTCACTCTCACCTTAAAATCCATGAACACCACCTGGCCTGCACATGAGCTTACCCTGGCCATGCAGACTCTCACTTTCCCTTCCCAAATGCCAGGACAGCTTCTGAACCTTTGCATCACAAGAACCAGCTCCACCAAAGCTCCTTTCAGGCGGCCACGTGCCCTGGGAGAAGCCCCCCGTCCCATGACACTCACTTGGGCACCCTGTCCAGGCTTCCCACGCAGACATGCTGGGAAGGGACCGTCTTCCACTTCTTAGCTTCCATCACAATAGCGTCTGCATCCACCAGACCGAAGCCATATAGATGGCTAACTGGAAAGAGAGAAGACTCAGAAACCCACTGCCTTCCAAGCGGGGACCAGCAGCTCCTCCTTGGAGCTCGGTGGAGCATCTTCCACCCACCAGGGAAGGTATGGAGTTGATCCCGGTGGATGTGAGGCACTCCAACAAATGGAGCTCACCATCCTGCCTGAGCTTCACCCCAAATCCCTGCTGAGATCATGGAAACCCCACTGCTGGGAGAAGCCCACCAAAAGGAGCAGTTAACGATGTAGCTCAGGGGAGCCTCCACCAAGCAAGGCTTCCTAGGCTGCACCGGGCAAAGCTTCCAAACCTCCACCAAACAAAGCTTTCATGCACCTCACCCCATAAATTATCACAGAAACATTGAATCTTTGAGGTTGGAAAAGACCCTTGGGATCATCCACTCCAAACGTCAACCCTACTCTGCGAAGTTCATCCCTAAACGATATCATCCCCCAACACCACATCTAAACACTCTTTAAACACGTCCAGTGATGGGGATTCAATCCCCTCCCTGGGCAGCCGATTCCAGGAGCTGACTGCTCTGGCTGGGAACAGTTTTTCCCTAATATCCAGTCTAAACCTTCCCTGTTGTAGTTTGGAACCGTTCCCTCTTCCAATTACTGCTCTCTCCTCTCTCTGCTCAACAACCTGATGGTAGGAGGACCCAAGCCAGTTAAGAACAGACATCCAGGGTGAACGCTCCCCCGAGAGCAGCTCTGGGGACCTTTATTTTCCCTTTTGTGGCCATTTTCACCACGGCACCACCACGCCCCGCAGCCCCTCACCTTTGTGCCCCGCGCCGTTGGTCTTCCAGTCGGCCGCTCGGAGGTGCACTGGCCGTGAGGTTTTGACCAGCAGATGCTGCACGTCCCTCCAGGTGAGCAGGGGGCTGCAACAACACGTAGCTCATGGGATGGCTCTGCTGCTCCCAGTCCTCGCAGCAGCAGCAGGGAACCCCACAGGATTGAAAAGACCTGACAAACCTCTTTCCTGCAAAACCTCTTTCCTGCTCCAACGGTTTAAATGCTGACACCCCGCCTGGAGGTTGGCCCCAGGGAGGGATGCCACGTGCCCGCGGGCATTGCAGGATTTACTCCTGGCCAAAGGTATTTAGCTCTCGTGCTCTGGGGTGTAAGTGGAGCAAATCAAGGAAGGTTTTCCCTGTTTTCTTGCAGGACATTGGGAACGAACCAGATCCTGCGGCAGGGTGCAGGGCTTTGGCAGCTCTCTGACACACGCCGCCGAGTAAACCTTCCCTTTAGAGCAAACAACAGCAAAATTTGCTGGGGGAAAAAAAAAAACACCCAAACACCACCACCCTGGGTTGCTCATTTAACAGAAAAAATGAAACCCCAAATCCCCCCTTGGCTGGGTTTATGTGAGATTTGTGTGTCCAGGGTGCTGGGCACTGAGGGCTGTGCACTTTCAAGCTCCCCCCCAAAACCCCAGCCCAGGGATATTGCTGAAAAATCTTCCATGCTTTTCTTCCAAGTCGATCCTTCAGCATCTCGAGCTGGGATTTATATTGCTCTCAAGCAACATTTAAGAAAAGAAATTCAATTTATTCCTTCTCATCGTAATGGAGTGCCTGAGCACTGAGCTCTGGTACTTAATGTTGCGTTTTATGCCTCAGCTAAACAATTCAGAAATTACATCTGAAGCTTTTAATATATTTGTAATGAAAACGGCATCTCTGGAAACACGCTCACCCGACCGGAGGAGAGGGACCGGAGCTGACACGCCACGATCGCCATCCCCGGACGCGAGCGCAATGCTGCCCTGCGGCTGATTCCCAGCCTTATTTTTGCTTTCCACCCCATAAAAATAATAATAATAGAGAGAAACCCATGAGAAGATGCTTCATGGAGCAACACAGAGATGCCCAAGGGGTGAGCCTCGTCCCCTGTAGGGCTCCTCCTGAGCTGGGGAACCACGATGGGACCAGGGTGGGACTGGGATGGGGCCAAGAGCAGCTTGTGTGAAGCGGGGAGCACGTCGCTGCTGGTCACATCATGTGGGGTTTTTGACATTATGCAAAAGTAGCCTTCATTTTTCGCCCCCCCCAGAAATGAAGCGCTTGCTGCGAACCATCGCTCCTACAGACACTTCCCATTTTGCGTGATGTTTTCTGACATCCTTTTCCCAGGAAGTATTTATAAAGCTCCTGTCGGAGCCGGCTGTCAGCGCTTTCACGGCACCGAACGGAAAGCCTGACTTATGTCGCCAACCCCAACTTTTCAACAGATGGCAACAAGTGAAGAATTAGCTCAATAAAACACCCGCGGGAAGATTAGATGCAAAACAACAACGCTCTATCAAACCTTGCCAAAAAAGGAGCAATTTGGAATAACTTTGCCCCGTTCCCGGTTGCTCCAGAGGCAAAAATAACCACAGCATTTCCTTCTCTTTCTTTCTTTTTCTTCTTCTTTCCGCTTTTCTTTTCCAGTTACTAAATTTGGAAACAAACCCCCTCGAAGCCGGCGGGGAGGTTGCACTTACTTTGCCTCCAAAGCCAAGGCGATGATGCCGGCGACCATGGGGGCGGACACGGAGGTGCCGGTGTGGCCGTCGGTGCAGCTGTGCCGGAGGTCCGTGG
>WEIS01029030.1:12573-26607 GCA_013389965.1 Todus mexicanus
GGAGCCGGCTGTCAGCGCTTTCACGGCACCGAACGGAAAGCCTGACTTATGTCGCCAACCCCAACTTTTCAACAGATGGCAACAAGTGAAGAATTAGCTCAATAAAACACCCGCGGGAAGATTAGATGCAAAACAACAACGCTCTATCAAACCTTGCCAAAAAAGGAGCAATTTGGAATAACTTTGCCCCGTTCCCGGTTGCTCCAGAGGCAAAAATAACCACAGCATTTCCTTCTCTTTCTTTCTTTTTCTTCTTCTTTCCGCTTTTCTTTTCCAGTTACTAAATTTGGAAACAAACCCCCTCGAAGCCGGCGGGGAGGTTGCACTTACTTTGCCTCCAAAGCCAAGGCGATGATGCCGGCGACCATGGGGGCGGACACGGAGGTGCCGGTGTGGCCGTCGGTGCAGCTGTGCCGGAGGTCCGTGGTGACCTGTGGAGAGAGGAGATGCAGCCCCAGTGCTCCCAGGGATGCTCCTGGCAACGATCCCAGCACGGCTGCTACCTCACCGAGCACCCCAGGTTTGCTGCCAGCAGGGAGCTGAGCCTGCGGGTACCCAACTCCTTCCACGGCTCCCACGCCACGGGGTGCTCTGAACCCCTAAAAGGGTCTGCAGGCACATCTGGCGCATGAGAAATCCCCCCGTGCTTACGTTTGCCTTTGCTCAAAGGTGCCAAAAACTCCTTGAAAGAGGAAAACCAGTGAATTTTGCTGCGGGTCGGCTGGAGGAAAAGCAGATGGAGCAGTGTGAGCAGGGCTGGTGTGGATATGCACCCACGGGTGCACGTTGAGCTGTTGCGTATGAAACGCTTTCCTTAAAAGCTCCAGGTCCTGGTATCAGGCAAGAATTTCCATTTGCACAGGATTAAAAAAAGGGGGGGAAAAAAAAGAAGCCATTTCCAGCTTTTTTGTTTCAGGGTAGAGTACGATGCTTGGCTACCAAAAGCTCGGAGAGAGGAGGTGGGCAAAGAGATGCTCAGTCAAGTATGTTTTTTAAAGACTCCTGGGGTTTGAGTTAATCTGATGATTTGAGTTACTCTGGTGATTTTTGGGGGGTGTGGGGGCACAGACGTGCCACCCAGTTTCTCCAGAAGCTGCTTTTTCGCTCAGCGATGCTCCCGCAGCCCCGAGGCGCTGGCCTCAGCCTTGTAAATGCCGTGGAAGTTGCAACTGAATTCTGTTTTCTGGCTGGAAATTTGTCTTTTAAGGACCAAACAAATCACTCCTGAATGCAATAATAATAATAAAAAAAAGTGCAACTTGTAAAAAGCCCACGTTTTTTGTTAAGTTGGGTGGAAAGCTCCCTCCCAGCTCGGGTAAGGCGCTGCGCCAGCGGGGATGTTTTACTGCCCAAGGTTTGGATGATGCACAAGGACGTCGATGACGAAATGCTTTGCTGTGACATTGTTGGGACAACACAGATACAACTTGAGCGTCAAAGAAAACCAGACTGACCCACACGTGCACACGTGTTCAGGCAATTCCTGGGCTCTGAAAAGTCTCTGTTCTACTTCCAGGGTTGCCACATCCCTGCCACACACCTCCATCCTCCCTCTTTTTTCTCCATCTCAGGCTGAAACCCCTCAAAATTCCCTTTCCATAAACACAGGGCAGCGAACAGACACTCGGAAGGACAGGAACGTATTTGTACGGGTATTTTCGCAAACCTCCAGCCCTTTCACCCACTTACCAGGGAAAACACCACATCCCTGAGCTCTTCCCAGGGACCAAATTTTGGCCCCACCATAGAAGAAGCACGAGCAAAACCCACGGCAGGGCTAAAGGCAAAGCCCGGCTCTTACAACCGAGCCATCATCCGGCCCAGCCACGCAGAAAACATCCAGAAGACGCCGCCCCATTCGAAATCGGGATAAAACTTACTATTTTCCGCTCATAAAAAGCCCCGCTGCTGTAGGTGGTGGCGAGGGTGGAGGCACACTCCTCCAGGTACCAGGGCTTGTAGCCGTTCTCGGTGGTGCTGCTGATGGAGATGGTGTAGATGCTGTTGGTGTAGCCGTCGCAGGAGCAGTAATCGCCCTCCCTGCCGCCGTTCCCCGACGCCCAGACGAAAATGGACCCCAAGCCCCTGCGACCCTGCAAGGAGAAGAGAGGATAAGGGGTGAGAGGAGGTGTCAGTCCACGATGAAGCCATCGCGGCACGGGGAGGAGAGGACAGCCCCTCCCTGGGGCTGGGATGCCGTCGGTAAGCCTCAGTTTTGGATCTGGATGTAGGGTTTGATTAGGGTGGAAGGATGGGTCCCATTCTGCCCAGCGCTCAGCCCCCGCAAATGTGCCCCTTGGCTTGGCCAGCCTGGCTGGACAGGCAGCGACTCCCGGCGAGGATGGGAGAGCCTCTGGCTATGGGGATATTGGCAAATATCTGGGGTGCTCAGAGCTCCCGGACGAGACAGTAACACCCAGCGTGCTGCTTTCGAGGGTGCAGGGACGGCCCTGCAGGACAAACCAGCAAGGAACCCCTCGAAACCCACGTCCCCCTCACCCTGAGCCCGCAAAGCCCCTTGTGAACCCACCCCAAAAACCCGCAACCTTCCCCCAGCCGATTTTTTAGGTTCCTTTTGTTTGTTTTGTTGGGTTTTTTTTTTCACCCCAGCCTCTTCTCCCCTCCCCATCCTCTTGGCAGCAACATCTGACGGCGCCGTCCCCACCGGGTACAGCTGCGGGAGCCCCTCGGGAATTGGGGGGGCGGGAGGGGTGCGCCAGCCGCCCGGACCTCCCCGGAGCCGGGGGAAAATCCCGCCCGGCAGCAGCGGCCGCGGTGCCAACCAGGAGCCTCGAACGATGCCAAGGGTGCGGGGGTGAGCCCAGCTCCCCCCTCCATCCACACCGCTGCCAGGGCACCCAGCAAGAACCCAGCTCCCTGGGGGTGCCGCGGTCCCAAGGGTGGATTTTTGGTGCCCCCAAAGGAGTTTGGGGCAGGAAATGAAGCGGCTGGTTCTCTGCGGGGAGGGCGGCTCGCTGCCGGGCTTGGCAGGCGATGGAAGAGCACGGCGGAGCAGCCCCATCCTCCCCACGGCTGCTGCTGCTGCTGCCACGGAGAGATTTCGGCGCTAGCCTGGGCAAATCTGGTGTATACCTCCCTCCCACTGCTCTGCGGCGGCTTCCTCCGCAAAAAATAATAATAATAATAACGATGATAACTGAAAAAGTAGCTTCGCTCCAGAGGAATTCGCTGGGATTTATCGTGGGTTCGAAGCGCCGCAGGGAGAGGGATGGTTTATTACCTGTCTCGCCCTCCTTCTAGGGGAGAGGCTCTCGGAGCTGACCCTGCCTCTGGATACACAGGCTAAGTCAGGCTCTCGCCGTGCTTTATGGAAGTTTTCATTATCTGAGCTGCCTCCCAGCCAAACTGGGCGGGTATTGCCCTAGCAAAGGTTTAATAGAGCTGTCTGGAGCTTTCTCTGCGAGAAAAAGGGCAACTGCAAAGGGAATTATTGCCTTGAGCTCGACCCAGCTCGCCAGCACACCAGGGTTTCCTGGAGCTCCGAGGCAGCAGCATCCCAGCTCAGGTGCTCAGCACGGGCAGGGACCACGCGGCTTTCCAACACTAAAATCTCCAAGGACCAGCCCTGCTGTGCGCAACCCAGGCTGTCCTAATTCACTCACTGGAGGAATAAAACCAGGCACCGGCTGCCAGAGGTGTGCGGAGACACAGCAACGCTTTCGATTGGGATCAGTGAAACGGGGAGCTCAGCCCTCCCTTGCATCCCAGCCGAGAAAGGCTGCTCAGGGCCGGTCCAAACCCGCATCCCCGGGATGCCCAGGCAAGGCTGCACTGGAGGAAAGTGGGTTTGGAGCCCGCACGGTTGCACGAGGCCACGAGCAGGCACAAAAATGACACTACAGCGATGCACATCTAACACCCGACAGCGTCAACCAGCAGAGCAAGAGCTCCCCACGTACTGCAACTCCCTCGGATTGGAAGAGAACCCACGCGTTCCCTTCACTCTCCAACAAGCAGCTACCGAGATCTCCACCAGCAGACCCCCAAAACCCAACTTCTTTATTTGCCATCCCGGCAAGGGGCTCCTGGGTGCTGCAAAACCTGGATGCCAGCATCATTTAAACCAGGGAATCCCTCCCTGGCCAAGGCTGGGGATGATCCGGCTCACCCCGGCAACGCATCCATCGGATGCGGGACGCAGAGCATCTCCTCGCTTCCCCAGCGCTGCCGGGGCTTGGGTGTTTGCCATGAGAGCCCAGGATAAATATCCTCTCGTTAGCTCCGAAACTAATAAGGTGTGGCTGGAGGAGCGAGAAACAAGATGATAAATTACCCCAGCGCAGCCCTATCGCTAATAGATAAAGGTTATTTTAATGTTTCCATTAAAAACTCAATTTTAAGGATTTATAACTCCGGTACAGCTCGTTCCTTGGGCTGAGAGTTGGCGGCTAACTAGCTGCTTGAGGCTTTCCTCATTATTTACGGAGAAATCGGGAATTTAGAGCTGTGCATGCAGGATAGTGGGCACCACAAACACGGGTGGCAGTGGGGGGACGGGGGCGGCAGGGTCTTGTGGTCCCTGGGAGACAGAAACAAGCACCCTGAAGCATCAGGACCACGCCGGGCAATGCCTCTGCTGCCACCAGTTTGGCTCCTGCATGGAAAAATAAGGTCTAAAAAGCAGCTCGCTGTCCCGTACTGACACGGTGTGAACTCGCCGACACTTCAATGGATTCCTCGGCGGGCTCGCCGCCCCGGCAGGAAATCAAGTAAATACTGGGAAAAACACTCCACCCTATTTTCAGATAACAGACGAGCCCTGAGAAGAGGCAGCAGAGGCAGAAGTGGAAGCAGGGAGCAAAGCCAGTGGCAAAACCCTGACCCCAAATGTGCCGCAGCACCCAGGGGACGCCCCGCGCGGAGCCCCAAGCTGCCGCGACACTTACTCATGGCACTCACCACGCTGCCAAGAAAGGACTTTTGCATGATGCTTTTAGCCGGTATTGGGTATTTTAAAACAGAGCCCGAATAGAAAAGGGGTGCGAGAAGGCCAGGGCATCCCCCACGGAGATTGACAGCCGTCAATCATGTGTGAAGTCGGCTGAACCCTCTCACTGGAGGACTTCAGGGACAATAATTTGAATTTTTCCTGCACGGCCACGGCTGGATCATGTGCCACGTGGCCATGATGCAGCCGCTCATTCCGCGGGGGAAACCAGGGAAATGCTTAATGTGATGGAGACCCCCAGGAGAGGATAGCGGGGTCCTGGGGAGGGGGATGGAGATGCCAGGGGGGCAGGCAATTCCCTGGACGGGACATTTTGAGGTGCAAAGTCACTCCCCCCAAGAACCGCTTTGAATGTCTCAGCCCGGCAGAGCTTCACAACTCAACCTGGAGCCTGCCTGCTCTGCCGGAGCTCTGCCCGGCAGCCGGCACTGCCGGATGCTCCCGCCGGGGCTGACCGTGCCGAGGGCTCCCACCGGGGCCACGCCATCGCCGGGCACCTCCCGCCGTCACCGCCCTCGGCCGCAAAATCCACCGGAGCTCTTAGGGACGCCGGGGAAAACTAGGAAAAATTAGAGATGATTCGCTTCCCCCCGCCCCGCCCCAGCCCTAGCGTTGGCATCGCCTCGGGACCCGCCGGCACCGGATCCCGGGCTGGCCGCGGCCCCGGCACGCGTTCCCCACGGGGCAGGAGGAAGAGGGCGAGCGCGTCTGGGCGCTGCGGGATCCACACCTTTTTAATGCCATGCTCAAAAGCCTGTTTGGCCAATAGACCAGGTCCATCAACTGTCTTCCCATCATCATCTGGCCCCCAGCTCGCGCTGTAAATGTCAATGTAATCGGGTCTGATGCCAAGCGACTTCGCTTCAACAACATCTGTTACATCGCCATCTAACATACGAATGCCTAAAAGCACAAAAACATCAGACATTAGGGCTTAACGGCTTGGAGGAAAGCGCGAGGATTGCAATCAAAGGGCTTTGTTAACGGCGGCGGAAACGACGCGGGGCTCGGGCGCGCCTGGAATAGCTTCAAGCCGCGGCCCCGCGCGCTCACGAGCCCGCCAGCGGGACGCTGGGCAGCTCATTTGGAACGCGTTTTGGTGTCACTGGCTCCACGGCGAGCGATGGAGAGGGAGGCTCCACTTTGCTTCCCCTCCACGGGCAGGGATGGGGCGGTGGGAGCAGCGCCGCGCTCTCCGGTGGCAAAATCCCCCCCGCTAAAAAAGATGTTTACCCCGCCCTTTAAGTAATTTGCTAACTTATTTCTCTGCCTGGGAGGTATCGGTGTTTCCTGAAAGCTCACGACTCCCCGGCTTCGGGCACACCGGTGGGATGAAGCCTCTTCCCACGAGTGGAGCCGACTGTGACAATCCCTCAAACCCCGACGCTGCCCAACTGACCCCGGAGGTGCCTGGGATGGGGAGAAGCCCCAAGCTGCAGTTTACATGGCCAAAACCAGAAGCAGGAGCCCAACCCGTGGTGGGATGATGCTTCCACCTGGGATAACCTCACTCTTTTCCAACTGGGAGTGCCGGTCGGGGCAGTTCACAGGCAAAACCCACCAGCTCTCACCGGGAAAGCCGCACATCCCCAGCCTCCTGCTGCTGCAGTATGAGAGTTACAACCTCCTCTGCTCCCCATCACCCTCTCCCTGCTGGATTCCCTCCTTCCACACAGCAGGCAGAGGGTGCCAGGCATTCCGAAGGGCTCCCCAAAAGCAGCAGGTCAAGAGATGCTGGAAATACCAGCACCCTTATTTTGCCAGCCAGGGAGAGTCCGGTTTGTAAAGATGCATTTCCCCTTCCACAAGTATTTTTTTCCTTAAAGCAAACAAATGTAGGCAGATGTCATCACAGCTGCAGCTGCGCTCTGGACACCAGTCAACTCAAATAGCTCGTTCTGACGCCAGCCCCTACCAGCCAAAAACAAGCTTAGGAATATAAAACCAGGGAGCAAAACAATTCCCCAAAACTTCCTCTTTTTGTCATTTTAACAAGAAAACACGAGGAGAAGGGGTGAGAAGCCAAGCCCGGTGTCTGAGCTGCGCTTGGCTGCGGTGCAGCAAACAACACCAGACATGGGACGGTGGTTCTGGTGCTTGCTAAATGTGGGCACGTTCATCGGCGAGCCCAAAGTCAGCTCCAAGTCAGCCCAAAGTTAGCTGAAAGTGAGGTCTAAGTCAACCCAAAGCCAACTCAAATTGAGTTCAGAAGTCACCCCAAAGTCAGCTCCAAACCAGCTCAAAGCCAGCCTAGAGTAAGTCCAAAGCCAACCCAAATGTAGCTCAGCGTCAGCCCCAAAGAGCTCAAAGCCAGCTTAGAGTCAGCCCAAAGGTAGCTCAAGGTCTAAGTCAATCCAAAGTAAACCCAAATTTATCTCAGAGCAGCTCAAAGCCAGCCCAGAGACAACCCCCCCATGATGCAGGAACCCCCCAGTTGAATACTGGGGGGCAAGAGGGAGCAGGGACGGACGCTGCAAACTAAACGAGCTCTCTGCCACGCCGGGAGCGACACCGGCCTCTGAAGGGAGCATTCCAGGAGAGGGGAAAGGAGGAGGAGGAGGAATGGCAGGAGCCCTCTCTGTCTCTTGAGCAGCGCCGCGTTCTGCCCAGAGCAAACGGAAAGCAACGCAAGAGCGCTGAAGAGCAGCCAGCGAAATGAGATGGTGGCTCTCCGAGTGTGACAAATAGGCTTCCCCAACCAGCCGCGCTCGTTAATCGCTGCTTTATTTGCGTAATCCATCTAAAATCACTCTCGCTGCAGCTACAGCGCGTTCTCCTCCGCCATCCCAAAGTTGATAAGGCTACGGACTTCTATTTCCCCCCACCTTCTGCCTGTTGATGTGGTGGGAAGCCCACGGCCCCCAGCCCTCTGCCAGATGCCTTGTCTTGCTCAGCACCTCCCCAGCGCACCCCCTGAGCAAGGCGCTCATTAAAGGGAGCAAATGAAAACGAGACCCGTAGGTCATTATAAAGTCAACAAGCGATGCTCGTCTCCGCGGTCGCTGCGGAGAAATGGGCTTGAAAAGGAGCGTGAAGGCAACGGTCTGATCCTGCGGGGTGCAGAACTGCCTTAAATGCTGCTGGGAGCTTTGCCTTGCCCTGCTGCTGCTGCTGCTGCTGCTGCTTGAGGTGTGCCTGGAGATGGTTTTCTAGGAGGCAAGAAGCCTCTGAGAAGCAAGAAGCCATCCCATGGACGGGAGACACAGAGGATGGGATGGCATGGCATGGCATGGCATGGCATGGCATGGGGGGGATGTGCCGCAGCCTTTCCAGTCCCTTGCCGCTCCCCATTCACCCTCCCCAGGGTTATTTCTTCCCTTGAGGTATTTTCCCAGTACACCAGGAACAGGAGTCCCCGCAGGCACCACTCCCATACAGACACAACTCTAACATAAGCTGCTTCTTGCACGGTCGGGGTGAACAAGCTGAGAGAAGGAATTAAGCCCTGAATCCACCCATGGGTGCTTGGGTCCATGCTCTCAACTGGCACTTCTCCCAGCGTGGGGTGGTAGGAGGGGCTGCTGTAAAAGCCCCGCTCCCATTCCAGATGTGCTGGGGATTGGGGCTAAAAACCCCAGCGAGGACCCAGCTCCAGGCATTTGCCCCTACATGGTGGTCCCACCAGCCACACAGATGAGACACCCCACTACTGCTCACCTCGACATCCCCATCTCCCCGGCAGTCACCGTACCAGCAGCCCCAGCTCAAACCAGCCTCCAAATCAGCTCAGCTAACGCAGACGAGCTCTGCCATGCTCATTATCATCAGGCTCCAATCTGGTGATAACGATTCATTTGCTTCCCACGCATCCATTGTTGTTCTTTGAGGGACCGTGGGAAGGTCCCCTCAGCCCGAGCAGCCCCAGCCCTTCACCTTCTTGGTGTTTTTCCCCATGAGGGTATCTTGAGCAGCCGACCTGAGCAGCTCACCTGCAGACATTAACCTCACAAACGAGCGATTTCAGGTCTGATACTAAACCAGCACCACTGAGCACAGCAAATGCGACCACCCTAAAGACAACCCCCACCCCGAGAGCAGCTTTTTGTCAACTTTTGGGATGAAACCACCACATCCTCGATCCACGTACATCCCCGCACAGTGAGGATGCAGCCCAAGCAGAAGGGTTCCACCCCAAAATACCTGGAGCCGAGGTCCCCCGCACCCCATGTCGCCCACCCTGAGACTCCTTGTAGCCAGGGCACCAAGGAGGACACTCTCCTGGAAATATTCAGGGGAAGAACATCCCACCACCCACCCCAGGAGCCCGTCAGCATGGCCAGGGTGTCCGCGGTCCCTTGGGGAGCCGGTGAAGGGCAGGGGAGCCGCAGGCAGGTGCCAGCCTCACCTCCGATGCGCGCGTTGTAGGCGATGCCCACGATGCAGTACGAGTTGTTCGCCGCCGCCGCCACTTCCCCGGCGCAGCGAGTGCCGTGCCTGCAAAGGGAAACCCCCCGTCAGCTGACGGCTCATGGCAAAGGGTCACTCCAGCCACCCCCCAACCCAGCACCCAGAAACCAGAGCGGTGAAAGAAAATGCCCCAAGGGCTCGAGAGCCCTTGCCCAAAACCTGCAGCAGGGGCTGGAGATGGTGGAAACTCCTGCAGAAAGCAACTTGCTCTTTGCTTTTTGCATCTCGGTGCAACTTGCTCTTTGCTTTTGCACCCAAGTGCAACTTGCTCTTTGCATCTTGCATCCAGATGCAATCTGCTCTTTGCCTTTGCACCCCGATGCAACTTGCTCTTTGCATCTTGCACCTCGATGCAATCTGCTCTTTGCTTTCTGCACCTCGATGCAACTTGCTCTGCACATCTTGCACCCAAATGCAACCCGCACCTAAACCCAACCCGCTCTTTGCATTCCCCTCCCCATCCTCTGCGTGGCTTTCCACAGGTGCCACCACGCGGCCATCCCGCTTTAATCGAAGCCCAGAAAGCGTGTCCAAGCTTTGACATCGAAGCCGCCCAGCCCAACTCACGCGGTTTAATCCGCGACCACGGCGAGGAACCCCCGGGTGCATCACTCGATGGCTCAAGGCTTCGTTAGCAAACGATCAGCGTAGTTACCACGCGCTGGATTTGCATTAAACTCAACAACTCTGCAAAGCCCCTAAGGTGGCTGCAGAGGATGGGGAAAGGCCACGGATCTGGAAGACACCTCTGGAGGGAAACCCAGCCCTGGGGATCCCCCCCCTACACACAGACCCTGGCCACACAGACACGGGCCCCACATGAGTTAGTGTCACATACTTATTTTCGTTGCTGGCATCGTAGCGCGGAGTCGGGTCGTGGTCGTTCCCGTTGACGTCGTAGCTTGCAAGAGGGTCCTGAAAACATGTTGCCACCATTAGAATCATAGAATAATTAAGGCTAGAAAAGACCTCTCAGATCATCGAGTCCGGCCTATGACCTACCACCACCACTCAGCTAAAGACTCCACTTACCAGTACAGCCCGGGACAAACTGGTCTCAGAAGTGGCCCGGCAGTGGCCAGCGAAGCTGGGCCAGGCAGAAAATGCCATTTTCCTTTTCATTTCTCACCATTTTCTCAGGATAAATAGCGCTGGGCTGCAGCTCTGAGTGTTTCCCAGAGGAAACAACCCTCTACCATGGGGCTAGATCCTCTGAACCCCAAATCCTGCTGGGTCCAGCACCATCCCCCCAACCACTGCAGCCGTTCAGGCTTTGAGCTGGGGCTGAGCGGGTTCGTGCAGGTTTTTGCCTCTGCCCTGGAGAGTTGAGGGGAGGTGGCCGCTTCCCAGGCAGCTGCAAAGGGAGTTTCCCCTAAACCCTCTTGCCTGAAAACCTCATTTCCTTCTTAAAAACATCTTGAGCTTTTTTTAAAAAAGCCTTTTTTTTTTTTTCCCCCCTGATCTGCCAACGCACAGACTTCAACTGTGTTTATATGCGGAGCTTCTTCAGAAATCAGTTCCCCGTGAGGACCAGTCCCAGCCTGTCCATCCCCAACCCGTCCATCCCCCAGCTCACGTAGTTTTGCAGGAGGTCGGGGTGGTTCCTCTCTATGCCGTCATCCAGGATGGTGATCACCACGTTTTTGCCGGTGTAGCCCCTCTGCCAGGCTGCCACGACGTTCATCTCCGACCTGCAGCGACTGTTTTTATCGCTGCAGTGCTACAGAGATGGGGGGGAAATAAAAAAAAGCTGCAAATGGGCTGCAACCCCCATTTCAGCCCATCTAAGTGAGTGGCCAGGCTGGGAGCCCATTTAACCAGCCAGAAAATACCTTTACATCCCACCCTCTGCCATATAACTTGTAGATTTGTTATAACTTTACTCCACTGATCAAAGCCACCCAGCAGCAGTTAATCCAAGCACCGCTCTCTCCCTATTATTCTTCTTCTCTTCCGTTTCAAATACTGCGGGCTCTTCGGTTTGGAAGGGCTCGTTTCCTCCCTGCCCTTAATTTTCAATGAATTTCCCTGTAAAATACAGATCGATGAAGCAGGCGGGAGAAAAATGATCCCGCAAATAGATGGTTGCAGCAGCTGCGGGATGAGCAAAACGCAGCGGTGCCGCTCCCGAGCCTTCGCTGCGGTGACCGTAACGAGGGGCTGCTAATGAAGGTGAAACGCTTCAACCCAGCCTCTCCTGTGGATTAATTCGCAATTTGAAAATCCTGCTGTCGAGCACATTTGCTGCTATTAAGCCGTTACCTTCCTGACCGGGCTGAGCACAGACTGATGATGCATTTGATTAAAACTACATTGAACTCCCCTGGCGAAAGCAGCAGGTTCCTCGCGGGGCAGCGCCAGGGAGATACCCGCCAGGTACCACATGTTGGGCCACACCGGGTCGTTGAAGGGCAGGGCGTGCGGCTCACCCCGGACCTGCCTCTTCACCCGCCGCTTCACCTCCTGCTGCTGCAGCCAGTCCACCTGCAGGAAGAGCAGTGGGTCAGCATCACCCGTGGCCATAGAGCTGTGGGTCACCGTTGCCCGTGGGTCAGCATCAGCCGTAGATACGGAGCTGGGCATCACCCACGGGCACAGAGCCCAGCACCACCCAATAAAACAAGATGCAAGACGCAGAATCGGTGCCAACCCCAACCCAGACCCATCCCAGCATCGCCCCACGCTCCGGCAAACCCCCATCTCCTGATCCAGAGCTGCTGCGGAGGTACCGGCTCCATTTTTGGGAGGAAAGGATGGAAGGACAGACAGACAGAGGCAAGCTCAGCTCTTTGTGGGCTCCGAGCCGGGGCCCGGATTCCTCTCCCGGTGCAAGAAAATCCTCAAGCATAAATAACGTTGTCTCCAAGCGCGTGCCTAAACCTCCCCCTGGCTTAACAAAGCCCCGAAGCACGCGCTGAAGTCCCGCTGGAGACGAACCACATATTTCAGCGCTTAGGCAAAGCGCTGGAGAAGACTCAGGTGCTTGGCTTAATTTTGGGGCTGATCCTTCTCCCCTGGCGGAGAAGCAGCAGCAGCAGCTCAGCCCTGAAACTTCACCCCCTGGGCTCCAGGGCTGCTCATCCTTCGAGCTCCTGATAAAATAAGAAATTCGGGGTTTTTACTTAACCCGTTTCCCAAAAACACGACGGGACGACCACACGCAGCCGCGGCAGGTCTCGAGGGACGTCGTCAAGCTCCGGCGAGGCGTTTTTGGCACTGGTTGCGGGCGAGGTGGCCTCGGGGCTGACCGCTCTGACATTTGTTTGCTTTTCAGTGGGGCATGACATGCAAAGAGATCAAACGGGAAACGAGCCGGAAAAGGCTGGGATTGGGAAACGCTGGGCTTTGCCAGCACCGCTGTGGTAGCAGCTGCCAAAGGAGCTGGTCTAGGATCAGCCGCGTCCCATCCCTGGTGAGCGTTTTCCCCTCCAGACCCTTTATTGCCCACAAAAAGCGCTCTCCTGCCTTCAGCACGGAGACTGAGCCCTGGTTTATCGAAAATAGGCTGTAAACAGAATTTATGGACCAAATCTCTGCACGTGCTGACGCTGGGGGTAGATGGGAGGCACCAGCGGATAAACCGGGAGCGCTCTGCGGCACGTCCCTCCTCGTGGACTCTCTTCCCAGCAGCTCGGGGTCTCTTGGGAAGGAGGACGTCTCTGTTCTGGTGACCACGGTTTTGTAACGAGAAGGGTAAAATCCCAAACGGCGAGTTTTTGCTGGGTTCATTTACGAGAAGCTGTCGGCAGGAGCGAGTTCCTCCTGCACGGTTGATGGCTTTCCTCACTTGGATGGAGGTGGATGGGGAGCTACGCAGATTGGAAAGCTGACAGTTTCCAGCTTAAACTTATATATTTGAAAGGAAAAAAAATGTTGAGAGGAAAAAGAAAATGTTGAGAGGAAAAAAAAAATGTTGAGAGGAAAAAAAATGTTGAGAGGAAAAAAAAAAATGTTGAGAGGAAAAAAAAATGTTGAGAGGGAAAAAAAAAAAATGTTGAGGAAAAAAAATACATTGAAAGGGAAAAAAATATATGTATTTCATAACAAAATGAGTTTCCACGCTGCCTTGGCTGACGGCAGCACGTTGCTTTGCTTACCCAAGGACGGATTTCAACATTGGAAGCAAAAATGCAATTTAACGGTCTAGTTTAAAAAAAAAAAAACCCCAAACAATCCAAATATTAGAGGATACGGCCCAAATACGCAGCTTTTCTCCTTAAGCAGCACTCCTTGGCAGCGTTACTGCGAGTCTCGCTGCCTTAACTGCGGCGATAGCAGCTACTGCCTGTCCTTGAAGCTTTGCTGGATGCAGCAACGATGGGAAGATGCAGGATTTCATGGGGTTTCACTGGGAGCTGCGGCACTTCCCGGGGATGTCTTCATCTTTAACACGCTCCTGATCGACCCCGGCACTTCGAGACGGGAGTCGATGGAGGAGCCTTGAGTGGACACAGAGAAATCAAGTTTCACGGCATTGATTTCAAGGTGTGTGGGGGGGAGCTGCTAAATCAATGCAGCTGGTTTGGGAAGACAACGGGCGAGAAGCCTGGGGCAACCCTCCAAAGGCTGCCACAGCTTGTGAAACTCCGATCGACTTCCATCACTCATCCAAGGCGATGGGGAAAAGCTCATCAGAATTTTGGGGTGGGTTTTTTTTT
>WEIS01029031.1:0-17776 GCA_013389965.1 Todus mexicanus
GATAATCTCATCTAAGCTCCCTTCCTTATGAAAGGTTGGACCAAATGATCTTTCAAGGTACCTTTCAACCTGGACTAATCTGTTATTCTATGATTCTTTGAAGGTACATTATACACCTTTTTTTGTTGTTGTTTTGGTTTGGGGGTTTTTTGTTTGGTTTTGTGGGTTTATTTTGTTTCCCCTGCCCCAACCATTTAAATCTTTTGGGAAAAAAAATTAAAAATGTACAGGCAGATAGATGTACAGACAGATATGTCTGTCCAAGTTTGGACTGACAGTTCAAGAAAAGTATGGAGAAATTGGAGACAGTGGAAAGGACTGCAAAAGCAAGAGGAAAAAATGACTAGGAGAGTTATGGAAACACCTAGAAAGGCTGGATAACCTTCATTTATAGTGGCTTTCAAAAATCAACTAGTCAAAAAGCCGTAGCTAACCTGATATAATGTGGTGATAGATCTGCTTCGGTAGGGAGGTTGAACTGGAACACAGGCATCATTTTAACCATCATTTCTTTGATGTGTATATCTGCATATATTTTCCCACTGAATTAGTTTGTATCACCTATACTTGATTTTTGTATAAATTTCACACTGCAGGCATAAAGTATGGAATCAATTATACTTGGAAAGAAGAGGAAAAAAAATGCGAAAAAGTTAACCTGATCCTCCAATCTTAAACCAACAGCCATTAAAAATGAGTGCAGTGTCTATGATATTCAATGGAAGTTACACTACAATAAATTTCTATTTACTACTCATAGAACTCCTAATTTAGGTGAATTACACTTCCTTAGCGAACTCAGTAACAGTTGTATGGGTGTAAGATAAGTTATTTCACTAGAATACATATATTAACTCTGTTATTTAAGCTACTGCTGAACTTGATCTTGCATACAGCATCTATCTTTTCTTCTTCAACATAGTTTCCAATGAAATTGTCTTTCAAGTGTGATTAAAGTCAATATTAAGTTAGGGGAAAGCTTTATATAACCATAAATAAATGTACAACAAACCTACTAAATTACTGTATCCCTTCACAGCTCTAAATTCCATCATTGTCAAAGACATTTATTTGCCTTTATTTCATTGAGCCTCTAGTGAGCTGTTTTGAGAAAGCTGTTAAAGATTTACATACTGAAATACTCAAAAGGACTGTATAGAGTGTCTGAGGAACTTGCATTTACCTTGGAATGTTTTTAAATGGCATATGAAATACACAAAATCACAACAACTTTCACTCCATATTACAACATTTGTGGTCACCTCAACACTCAAAGAATCAGTGAAGTAAGCTGAAGTGTCTCTTTGGGTAGAAATGTAGACAGAAATGTAAACATCAAACATTTTGGTAGGACACCAACAGCAAAAATGGTATTTATATTGAGGCTGAAAAATGTGAAAAACAATAAATGTGCCATTTTCTTTCTTCTTAAAGGATAAACTGAAGTCTTTGGGCTATACTTTCTGTTACAGTAGGGTCGCTTGACAAAAATTGACAGGTCCATTGTGTTGGGCAGGGTTGGGAAGACATAGTTTTACATGAAGGTAATCCATGGACTTTCAAACCTGTCCAATCCCATAAGATGAATATACAAATTATTTTTGCAGAATGATGCATTTCCCCTCTACAACACCTTCCCCAGCTAAAGGCAACCATAGTCACAGGGGAAGTCAATCTTCAGTGCTCTGATGGAACAGCTGGGACTGGAAGTGGTGGAATGGGGGTCCTCCAGGGCCACAAAGACAGGCAAATCCTCCAACCTTTCACCTGCCCCTTTATGTAAACTAAATTGCTTACAGATATTGACTGTGTTCTCTCTTCTTCAGGCATGTAACTTGACAAACCAATGTGCTGGTTTAGCCTGGGCTAGCAGTCAAACTCCCACCTAGCTTCTCACTGACCCTATATAGGGAAAATAGGAAGAACAGGAATGAGAAAGTTCATAAGTCAAGATAAACACAAGGAAACTGCTTACCAAATACTGCTGTGGGAAAAAAAAATATTTGGCTTGAGAAAATTAACTTAATTCATTCTCATTTAAGTAGTGGAAACAAAGAGATTAACATTGAAATTATCCCCCCATTCCCAGGTTTAACTTCTCTCCGTCACTCCAGACTCCTCTGTTTATCACCACAGGTTAGACCCAGTTGTTTCAGCAAGTGAAAACGGGGAAGGGCATTGTATGGTCAGTACTTAGGTGTTTCTATCTGCCATTCTCCTCTTCTCACACCTTTTCTCTGCTCCAGTGTGAGTTCTTCCATTGGCTGCACTACTTCAGGAAAACCTTCTCTAGCACAGGTCTTCTGTGGCTTTGTCATTTCTTAAATAAATTTTCCCAGAGGTCATCATCTTGACTGAGTGGCTCAGCTGTGCTCTGTGGTGGGTCGATTGGAGCTGACTGCAATTGGCTGTGTCCAGCAAGGGGCAGCCCTAACCTGTCCTCACAGAGGCCACTCAGCAGCCCCTGCCAGACCCTGCCATGGACACCCAGTACCAGTAGGTGCACAACCTCCTTGTGAAGCTGCACCAAGCCTTGTCTTGGAATTCCGGGAGATTAAAAAGTTAATAATTGATTATCTGCTTGATTCCTTTAAATACATATTAAAAAATAAAATAAAATAAAAGAGAGAGAGAAAATTGGTTTGGAAGAGATTTACTGTATTTTACGTACAAATAAGATACGCTATATCTATATTACCATGAACGATAAAAAATTAGTTTATTATGGCTGTTTATAACAACTCTTGACACACTCAGTGAAATTAGACAGTAAAAAGGTGTTATTGTTAGCTGGGAAAATTCTTTCTCAAGATGTAAGGAAAACAAACACAGATTTTTTTTGCAAACATACATATTCAGATTTGCATAAAATCTGACATGTAACTGAGTTAAAATATTGGGGTTTTTTTTTTCAGAAAGTGGGGCTGAATAAATACGGAAGATGGATGTCAACTAGTATCTCGGGTTTAAATGCAATGCTGAGTAATGGCTTGAGAAATGAAGCAATTAAGATTTGTTTATGAACAATAAGCTGTGATACAATGGGATCACGAACTGTTCAGATGAGCCAAGAAACTAAATTAGGTACATATATACAGTATGTAAGAATAATACTAGATTTCTGAACCAAGGAAGAATAATTATGTAGGAATTTATCCTGAAAAATCAGAATATGCTAATACTGTTATGTGATAAAAGTAACATGAAAAAGAACTGAAATCTACATCAATTATGAAGAATTAATAAATATATTTTCAGGTTAAGTCTAGATTTTGGGGTTTCAACCAAGGAGGAAAACAAGAATACATCAAATACCTGATAATGATACTTGTTAACGGAAGATCAAGAAACAAAAGTTTCTCAGTTTTTGAAGGAATTCAAAGAATAGACACCCAGAATTTCAATAGTTAGGCACTTCATGGAATATGGAAAATCTCTTATCAGATCCCAGCACCACCTCATCTGGACCAGCACCACTGGATCTAAACCCTGTAAACTCTAATCACCAGGTTATTGATGATACTGGAAACATGAGTGAGTCTTCTCTTCTTTGCAAAAACTTTCTGATGTAGCATAGACTTTTTCAATCTCAAGGAGCATAACATTACTATTTAATAAGAATACAGAGATAATAAACAAAGATAAATATGGACATTGCTAACACTGGACTCTCAACTGGTGAATCTACATTAATGACTGATTAGAAATCTAGTGAAGAGGACTGGGAGCTAATTTGGTACATATGCTGTGGTTTTAGGATTATTCATCCCAACTGCATCTTCACTAGCAACGACATTTATGCATAAACTGACACCTAATTGTTGGAGGACCTGGGACCTGCTTAGCATGCAACTGAGCAATCTGCTTTCTGATTTCACCAAGAGGGAAAACACTTGAGGTACATCACTGAGTTAATGCTTTAANTAAGTTTCTCTCCTTTATTTCCTTTCTTCCCTTTTTGGGTGGGGAGTGGGAGAGAGCGTTCTGTTGCAGATTTTGGGGGGTGCCCTGACCCCAAACCTTGACACTCCAGCATTCTAAATTACTACATAGGTGCACCCAATGCCATCATTAAAAAGAGAAAAAAAAAAAGCCCTTTTCAATTCTCTGTGGCCTAAATGGAACGAACTGCTGAGATCAGGGTGTGGCAAAGAAGTTCACAGAAGCTGTAATTGTCAGAAGGCAGCTTTTAAATACCTTGGTTAAAAATTACTTTTTTTAAAAAAAAGAAAGGAATAAAATTCCTTTTAACTATCCTTGGGTTTCTCTTTCTTTCCTCTTTTGTACCACATTTCAGGTCTTTTTATGCTTTTGCTCTGCTTTTTATTGTTTGCTCTCAATTTCTGTTCTTCCAGTCACTCATTTGTTCCTGAAAGTATTTGTGCCAATTCTTATTTCATGGGCACTTAATGTTCACAACAGGCTCATCGTCTGCTACACAATACGATATTAAGTAGTGTGAAGAACAAAAACCACATTATGTGAAGTCCAGTCTGAAAAAAACCCAAACACAAAAGCAAACTATTTAAAGAAAGGGGAAAGGAGATAATTTAAGATCTGCCACTGATTTATAATGGGCATAACCAAGCCTTTAGCCTTCAATGAAACAGAGGTAGCCAGAGCTCTAGAACCAGTGTTACCTTTGCAGGGTTATTAGAATCACAGACTAACCTAGATTGGAAAAGACCTTTGAAATCATTGAGTCCAACCATTAATCCTACTTTTCATGTCCACTGCTAAATCACATCCCTAAGCACTGTATCTACATGACTTTTAAACATGACCAGTGATAGTGATTCAGCCACTTCCCTGGGCAGGCTGTACCAATGTTTGACAGCCCTTGAAGTGAAAAAATCCTTACTAATGTCCAGTCTAAAGCTTCCTTGGTGCAACTTGAGGCCATTTCCTCTTGTCCTATCACTTGTTACTTGGGAGAAGAGACCAGCATCCACCTTTCTACCTCTTCAGGCAGTTGTAGAGACCAATAATGTCTCCCCGCACCCTCCTTTTCTTCAGACTAAATAGCCCCAGGTGCCTCAGTCTCTCCACATAAGACTTGTTCTCTAGGCCCTTCACCAGCTTTGTTGTCCTTCTCTGGACCCTCTCCAGCACCTCAATGTCTTTTTTGTACTGAGTTGCCCAAAACTGAACATTGAAGTGAGCCAAGATTGGCATTTCAAGCCTACCCCGATGATTCTGTTAGCATAAAATCTATAAATCCTTGAAGGCCGTATCTTTCTAAATCTCCCTAAAGCCCTTATCAGTAGTTCACAGAAGGAGACATGAAATATGTAGGATCATTTTAAGAACTTCTTTCCAGGGAAGTTCTCGGTTCTTCCAGACTATTGAGACATCATCAGCTTTTGTTCTTGAAGCTCTGTCAAGGTGTCTGGATGTACCAAATACAAATTTAATTTGAATGCGCCTGCTACTGAAGTAATACACTACTCCCTGTGCTCTTGTTACAGCGCTGGTTCTCTCAGGCTTCCAAATTGTTTGTGACATCCTTGAGACCCGAGTTTTGTCAGAGGATTCCATGCAGTCTCTGGTCTTCCTAGATAACCTATTGTGATAATAGCGTGGTAAATTAAAATAGTGGTACGATCACAGTGATCTGCATTATTTCAGTTGTAGTGTGATATATCATTAAAAATTTTCCATCATATGCTGGGGAAAAAAAAATAAAAATAATCAAATTATACACATTGGTTCAACAAAAACAAAATTCAAAATAGTAGAAGTAGACCACCAAATAGTCTTTTATCTGAATCCTATTAATTTTGTGTAACACAGGAAAAATAGCATGAAAAATTCAGCAAAATCTGACTTTTCAATGGCACAATTCAAAGAAAAAATAAGCTGGCGGTTTTCCCACTCAATAAAAATCACTACAAGACCAACTGACTTGCGCAGGCGAAAAACTGACTAAATTAAGGGCTTTTTCTTTTCCTCCTTGCATTACAAAGGCACAGGCTGTCTCTAAGTGGGCTTGAAAGAAACAGATGATATGTTTTTGTTGCATGCCAAGTAATACTAAGTTCTGAATATTACTGGTCTAGGAAAATAAGGAAGAAAATAAATTTTAACAGCTCTCCGTTTTTGCTTTGCCTTAGGGGGACACCATGGTTAGGTGAGCAATGCAACCACAATTAACTGACTTATTGAAAAGTGAAACAATTTAAGCAAACAAGCAATAAACAACATTATTTCGTTACAATGTTTTCCTTATGTCTTTTTTCAGAGGAAGCTTTTAAGAGGAATTTACACTTGGAAAAGTGAGGAAAATGTATCATGTTGGATCCAAAAGCCTGAGAGACATGGCTGTGTCCACTCTATGCTTCCAGGCCCAAACAATTGCCAGGCTGAAAATGTGTTCCCAACAGGTATGCATGCACACAGCACATATACATATCATATACACACACATACATGCATATGTGAATATATACATATATACATATACACGTAGTTGGTAGCAGATCAGGCAAATACACAGAAAATCCACATGTACATAGAAATCGCTGATAGCCTCATCCTGCTCCACTCTCTGACTGGACAGGATAAAGGTCCAACAGTGAAAAAATATATATACATATATATAACAGTTGCATTTACCCAGTCTGCCCAGTAGCTGCCCCTGGGTTCTAGTTTCTCCATTTGCTGGCATCTGGGCAAACAGGTCCCCAAAGCTGTTGCCCAACTCCAGTTACTCGTCCAGACAGTCACACAAACTCAGATGAATTAAATTAATTTACGAGCACAATAGCAATCTTACATCAAGACTGGTGAACACTGTTGATCAAAGGTAACCTTAAGTAGTTTATATGTAGGTGAACGTAAGTGAAAAGTTGATTATTTTCACTAAAAGTTACACACAATATGATTTTTAAAATGTAATTGCAGTGATAAACACAGACTGCAAAATGGAAAAGTACTGTTTGGCTGCCATCAACTCCAAGCTCACCACGTCATTACTCAGCATTGCCGCACTGTGTACAGCTTAAAAATCTACCTTACCTCTAAACCTGATCAGAATTAGATCCAACACTGGGATTTCATGTCCCAGGTTTCTTGAGGGGATTGACCTGTTGAACGTTCTCAGAGTACAAGTAGTAAATGCAACTCTAGCCAGTGCTTTACACAAAAATCATCTGTATGGCATCAACCTTTCATAGATGACTGTTGCAAGTTCATCTCCCCAACAAACAGAAGACTCAGACTTTCCTCCTAAGAGAGAAAATTCCAAGTCCATTCCTGTAATATGGCAATGGAAAAAGGATTAAACATTGTTTCTTCCTTGCAATTCTATGAGCAAAGTAATGAATTTAAAATTCACTGTGCCAGAGAAAGTATGAGTTGGTAAACAAGTAGTTCAAATTCTCTCAAAGCAATGTTGGATCGTGGATCCCAATTCCTACCTAAACTTGTTTGTGGATTTTATTCAATGACTTGTTAGCATAAAATATAACAATCCTAGGTCTGGGAGTGGAAACGTGGATTTTAGCTTCTCTAAAAGTCCTCATTATATCTAGCTGTTAGTTCTCTGCATAAAAGAATATCTCAATTAACATTCCAAAGAGTGTTTTGAGACATGCGTCCAGAGAGATATTTCAGAAAGATCTTGATCCTATCTAGTTTTCTAAATTATCATCTGCACTGTACTCTAGCAGCCTATTTTTGAGTGATTACAGCAATGGTTGACAGGTTTGACATGTGCTGTAAAACACTAAACCTAGACAATTGTCTCTCACTTGTTTGAAGCAGAATATTAAGTTTCTACAGTTGTATGACTGTGTCAGATTTCCTATCCATGTCCCATGACTTGTTCTCAGGACTTTGTGATTAAGAATCTCTGACACATACTTTTGCCTACTGATTCTTATTTTGAACAAAAGAATATTTTTATTTTGCACCTCTCTAATGTATTGCTCCCTGTTGTATAGACTTTATTGCAAAATTTATGTTTTGTTAATTTTGTCCTGACACTATTAACATTTCCATTTATACTTAGTATATTCAGAAGTGCAGTGATTTCATCATGTATACATAAGATGTTGGCACTCATTTTGAAACCATATTTTGCTGTGAACTCTGGACAGAGGAAAACAACATGCATTTTACCATACTTGTCTCATTTCTGGAATGTCTGTCTTTGAACAAACGTTTTGCTTTTTTTGAACTTCCCTCTTCCATCACACTCTTTTGCATCATGTTCTAAATACATCTGTTCTGAGTGTTAGTTTATTTCCTTAATGGCAGTAAAAATTAAATAGAAACTGTATTTCATGACTTAGCAGTTTTCCACAGTAACAAGAGAGGCAAAACTGTGGTGCCCATCTGTTAAAAACAAAACCGGGAAGGATGTGTGTATTTATAAACCCATAGCTGAACTTCAATTCCTAGAAAAGGCGCTGGCATAAATAATCACACAGTTCAGTGAACACCTACAAAAGCTCGAAGAGATGAGTAAGAGCATACATGGATCTATCAAAATCAGGTAGTGTCAGAACAATCTTATTTCCTTTTATGACAGGGTAACAGGCATTGTGAATACAGGAGGAACAACGGATGTCGAATATCTTGGTGTCAGTAAGGCTTTTGACTTGGTTTCACATGATATTTCATAAACAAACTCAGGAAGCATGGTTTAATTTTCAGAAAGAATGGGTGAAAAGCTGAAAGGAAAGCTACTTTCAGACAGTGATTATTAAGAATGGCAGGTTTCCATAGGAATTTGTTTTCACAGAATCACAGAATGGGGTTGTAAAGGACCTCTGGAGATCATCTAGTCTGACTCCCCCTGCTAAAGCAGGTTCACCTAGTTCAGATGGCATAGGAACACATCCAGGCAGGTTTTGAAAATCTCCAGAAAAGGAGACTCCACAACCTTTCTGGGCAGCTTGTTCCAGGGCTCCATCACTCTCACAATAAAGAAAATTCTACTTATGTTTATGTGGAACTTCCTGTCTTCTAGTTTGTGCCCGTTGTTACTTGTCCCGTTGCTGCGTACAATCGAAAAGAGACTGGTCTTATTCTCTTGACACTTCGATTTTGATATTTATAAGCACTGATAAGATCCCCTCTCAGTTTCTCTTCTCCAGGCTAAACAGGCCCAGGTCTCTCAGCCTTTCCTAATCAGGGAGAGGTTCCAGTCCCCTCATCATCTTTGCAGCCATTTGCTGGACTCTCTCCAGTGGTTCCCTGTCTCTCTTAAACTGGGGAGACCAGAAATGGACACAGTACTCCAGATGTGGCCTCACTAGGGCAGAGCAGGGAGGGAGGAGATCGTCCCTCAACCTGCTGGTCACACTCATCTTAATGCACACTCTGCCTCCCCTCCTCCCACCGCGCGCCCCCCCCAAAAAAAAATTTTTTTAAAAAATAAATTATTTGTTGTCCACCAGGACTCCAATGTCCTTCTCCGTGAAGCTGTTTTCCAGCAGGTCAACTACTAACCTGTACTAGTGCAGGGGGTTAGTCCTCCCCAGGTGCAGGACTCTACACTTGTTAAACTTCATGAGGTTCCTTTTCACCCAACTCTCCAGCCTGTCCAGGCCTCACTGAATGGCAACACAAGCTTCTGGTGTGTCAGTCACTCCTCTCAGTTTTGTACCATCAGCAAACTTGCTGAGGGTGCACTCCATCTACTTTGGTGTTCTACTGTTCAGTAAAAGTTTTCAGTATCAAAGTTTTAGGTAATGAGATACTGAAGAGTGGCAGGCCTGTTGCAGAACACTAGTAAGGTAGCAAGAGTGCTAGAGAATAGGCTGGAATCCAAAATATTTTTGAAACATGGGATATAGTCTAAAAAAAAAAAAAGCATTCTTTTCAAATAAGGACAATCACAAGATCATTTACATTTGATGAAGAACAAATCTGGGTATGCTGGTAGATCAGAACATGAAAAAGAAAAAGACAGCATAGACTGCATCCAGGAAAGGCAATTTCAGAAGACATAGTGAAAAAAAAGTTTGAGTATAAACCGCTTCTGATGTATACAGTACTGGCCACTCATGTTCACAAGAGATTTATTTATACTGAAGTAGATTCAACACAATAATGATTCTGGGAACATGTGGGTAATATGATGCTTATTTTGAAGAAGAAAAATGGATTTCCCCCTTTTGCCTGCAAAACAGGCAAGAGAAGATAAAACTGAGGTGATAAAACACTTTCCTAGAACCTATGTTACATACAGAAACTTCAGGGGGAAAAAAAAAGCCGGATTATAAGTTAAAGGACGATGTTGACATAAGAACATGATGAATATAAACTGCCCATAAATTAAATTAGGTTGTGAATTACAACACTTCTAACCATCAGAGGAATGACACCCTGTAGGGGAGGAAATTTAAACTTAATAAGCTGATTAAGCTCTATCTTGCAGCTTATTAAAGGAATTACGAAGAAGCAGTTGACTGCTATAGCAGCTGGAGTTGGTCTTCATGCTTCATGAGAGCCTTTTCAGTTGTAAATTCTTCATCTGAAATTTAATTTTAAAGTAAGTATATGTAGTGGCTGATATACTTCCTTTAACAGTCTATACCTATATGCCCTCAGTAATAAAAATCTATATACTCTGGCACACCTTGTCACTCCACCCCTTGTCACCTCACCATCAGCCCTGTACTGATTTCAGTAGCCTTGAGTAGCAAGGGCCCAAGCTCTGGGTCCTTATGAATGCCATCCCATCCAAAGCCCCGCAGTAATTCTTCTGCATTAGTTTGCATATCCTGACAGCAACACATCTGATCACTTGTGCTCCCTGGGCATGAGTTAAATAGGAAGCCAAATATGAATTTGTGAGACTTACCTGTGAAATTTCCTGCTTAATAGAAGCTTCTTACGTTGTTTTGGTTGCTGTTTGCAGCTGACTGGGTCCACCTCCCACTCACTCCTCCCTGTCGTGTTGGACACCTACCGTGCCAGAGTGTACCTTTCTAGGATTAAATTACACCCCACTGAGATCTATGCTACTGTCATTGGTGAGCAGGGCAGAACAGATTTGAGGTGAGGAAGTGAGGGTTGTCATACAGGAAGTTGATTATTGATAATGCGATTTGATCTTCTCAGTTAAAATCTCTGCTGTGGAATTAGCTGAACATTTGAGATTGTTGGAACAAGTGCTGCCACTGCAGTTAAGGAAGAGCTCCTTCAGCTGTTCCTTCAGCTCAGAAATTTACACTCAAGTTTTTGGTGTGTGTTTTTTTAAAAAAAGTATTATTATTTCAAGGAGAAAGACTCGTATAATGAGTGGGTTTTATATTTTCAGTCACAAGACGCCTTGAAAAGTGTTAGGAGAGGTGACAGTGACACTTATCTTTTGAAGTTTGAGAAGAACTTTCAGAATGTCAATGAATAATTAACTTCTCAATTGATACCTTTTTCACACAATTCCCAGGCTTACCTATGAAGATAGAATGTGAGACAGTGTCAAAAGCCTTTCTGAAGTAGAGGTAGACAACATCCATTGCTTTCCCCTTATCTACCGAGCAAGTCACATCATCATAGACTGCTATCAGATTAGTAAAGCATGTTTTCCTTTTGGTAAATCCATACTAGCTACTCTTGAAAACTTTTCCTCCACATGCTTAGAGGTGACCTCCAGAATGAGCTGTTCCATCAAGTTCGCAAGTAAGTCAGCAAGTAAGGCTGACCGGCTGTCACNACAGGCTTAGCTGAAAAGTAAAAGCCATAGAACAGAATTTCTGTTCTAACCCAAACCAGGACACCGGCCTATAGTTTCCTGGGTCCTCCTTCTTGCCCTTTTTGAAGACTGGAATGACATTGTCCTCCAGTCCTCAGGAACTTCTCCTATTCTCCATGACCTTTCAAAAATGATGGAGTGTGGCTTAGCAATAATGTCTGCCAGCTCTCTGAGCACTCATGGGTGCATCCCATCAGGACCCTCAACACAAGAAACATGGACCTGATGCAGTGGGTCCAGAGGAGGGCCACAAAAATCATCAGAGGACTGGAACACCTCTCCTATGAGGACAGGCTGAGGAAACTGGGGTTGTTCAGCCTGGAGATGAGAAGACTCCAGGAAGACCTTCGAGTACTTGAAGAGGGTCTACAAGAAAGCTGGAGAGGGACTCTTGTAAGGAGCATGTAGCAATAGAGTGAGGGTCAATGGTTTTAAACTAGAGAAGGATAGGTTTAGATTGGGCATTAGGAAGAAGTTCTTTACTATGAGGGTGGTGGAACACTGGAACAAGTTGGACAGGGAAGTGGTGGAGGCCCCATCCCTGGAGACACTCAGTGTCAGGCTTGACAAGGCTCTGAGCAAACTGATCTAGCTGAGAATGTCCCTGGTCACTGCAGGGGGTTGGACTAGATGACTCAGATGCAAGGCATTCTATGATTCTATGATTTGTGGGTGTCCAGCTTGCCTAAATAATCTCTAACCCAAACCTCCTTGACCAAAGGAGAGTCTTCCTTCCTCAAGACTTTCTCTCTTACCTCCAGGGACTGGGATTCCTGAGGACCAGTCTTAGCAATAAAGACTGAAGCAGAGAAGGCATTCAGTAACTCCGTCTTTTCTGTATCCTCCATCTGGTGATGGCAGCCACCTCATTCAGCAGTAAGCCCACCTTTTCCCTAGTCTTCTTTTTCCTACTGATGTACCTGAAAACATAATGAGAAGAAAGGATAGACTGAAGTGATCAGGTCTAGGGAATGGTCAGACAACCATGCTGACTAGCCCACTGTAGATGACTGATTGTTTTTTATCTCCTTTTTCCATTGTTTTCTCCTCCTTGTTCCTTGTCAGCCTTCTTTGATCCCTTCCTTTCCTTGCCTTTAATCCTTCCCACGAACATCCCACAATAAAACTCCCACATCCCCAAAAGCAGTAATCACATTCCATTGATTGGCTGAGGGGTCAGATTGGTGGATACCACCCTGGGCCCATGGGCTCAGGCTCCCGCGTGATGTGCTGGGGGAGGAGCTGCCTGGGGATCCCTTTGCTGTGATAAGTTTGTTGGAGTTCCCCCCAGCTGTCATTGTTCCACTGGGCCTCTTTGGGATCACGGAGATGAGCTCTTAATCACACAAACTAACTCTTACGTGCCCTTCTCTAATCTCTGACATATACCCTTTAGTTTTCAATACAAACTACTTAAAGAATTCCTGACTGCAAGTGTTTCTCTTTCTCTTTTGAAAGAAATTGAAAGTTAAGGAGGATGTGATTATGAGGGACAATAACGTATGAGAAAGATATATTGAAAAATTGTATTATATCAAAAGCTACAAGCCAAGTCCATGTAAATAACCAAAAAAAAAAAGAGAGACACAGAGTGTATCAAAATGTAGCATTCCTAAATAAGTAGGTAAAATATATTAAAGGTAGTGAACATGTGTGAATAATGCAGACATTATCCGGAGGAAAGAAGACAAAGGACACTATAAAAGGAAGCACTGAGGATGTAAAGCAATAATAAAAATTGAAAGGAAAGTGAGGGAAAAGGACAAAAATCAGGACACTTGGAAGATATTTCAAATAACTACATTAAAGACAAAGAATAAAAGAACACTCAAGGCAAGCTGAAATTATTTCAATGATTTATTCACATTGTACTAGACTAACAAGGAAATCAAAAAGAACTTCCATGTGGAAGGTATTAAAATAGATGCATAGCCAAATATAGATACATCAAAGCTCACTCTTTGTTTTTTCCTTAGTACAACATGGTAACAAAATTGAGGATAACACTGTAAAGAGGAAGGACTGGTAGAATAAAGCTGCAATTACTGAGTAGTTAACCCTAAGTGAGATACTTCCTGGGTAGGTATGGTAACATAGAAACAGGTAATTAGAAACAAAGTCCTGTGGGATAGATTCACTAATGTGGTGCCGATAGGGAGTAGATGTAGATAGTGATACTGATGCTGAATATGAGGAAACTTTGTCTGAAGACAACTGAAATCTTCAACAGCTGTTAATCGGCCAATCCTGAAGCCTTCACCGTGGATACATGGGACTTTATCAATGGAGAAGAGTGTTAAATCCCTCTTCCCTCTATTTCTGTCTTAAAAGGTCAGTGTCATTGAGCATAAGTGTACCCCAAGATGATGTGCCGTGAGATACCTACTATGTCAAGCCTGGGCTGTAGCAAACCAGGGTCAAAGACGCTTTGGCCAAGAGACAGAGAGGTAGCAATGGGAATCGCGAGGCTGCTGGGAACTTGTGGCAGGCACTTAGATACCCAGCGGCGGCGTATTAGCTGAACCAAACCTCATATAAATTGTTGTGAAAATCAACTATTTTTGAAAATTGAACATACAATTTGGAAAGATGCGGCTTCCTGGTGCTCGTCTTTTCCTCTTTCTTTGTACAATCCACTCTTTTCTCTCCAAGTTTTGTGTATGTTGCTAGATGTGTCCATTCAAGGATGATTAGTTTTCCTGCAGCTGACAACAAGCTGCTAGTGTACTCAGTAACAGAGGCGCTTACTTCAACAGATAAAGTTGCAGGAATGGGTATGATAGATGAGAAGCTATAGAAACCAGTCCAGTATAGTTCCATTACTCTCACTATGAAAGCAGTGTAGTGAGTAGCTACAAAACAAATTGCCATGAATAGAAATACTGAGCAGAAAATTAAGGAGAAAAGGGAAAATAACAGGATTACAGGATAAAATTTATCCAAAGTTATCCCACAGCACTTTACAAATTATTTACACTGCAATGAGTGTGCTTTGGACTGCAATAGAAATATTTGTAGCTATAATGGGGAGGAGATATTTTGTAGACTACAGAAAGGCAGTGAGTGTTCCAGAATATTATTGGTATAGGACAGATAGGACTTGCCTGCTTGACTCTACGGCATTGAAGGTCACTAGAGGAAATAATATGGAAGAGATTTCTTTAAGGGTTGGGGGTTTTTTTAGAAAGTTGAGTAGCTCCAGTCAGCTGCTCTATCACTACATGTAACCAATATTTTCACAAGATAGATGCATCTTATGTCTAATAATATGATCATTTAACCATTTTCTCTGGTAGGTCTAAAATCCCAACTTTCTTCCCTGTTCTGTTTTTGAAAGGTAAAACTGTTCCTCAATAATGAGAGGAAAGAAAATTGACTTTTGAACAAACGGAAAATTCAGTGAAAGATGTAAAACTGCCTGAAATCAATAGAGCACTGAACATGGACATTTCACATGTGAAAATGGAATAGAAACAATGAAGTGACTTGCACTTGCTGCAGTAGAGACTGATGAAAAAAACTGACCTAGAAACATCTTTAAACAAATCACAGAGATTAAGGTATAGCTGTAAGGGAGTTTTTAATACTGAGTATGTTCATTTAAATAAATTTTAAAAGCAAATTTAAAACTAAATTAATTAAAATTACAGTAGTATTAATTCTGAAATGGCCATATTAGAAAAACCTTGAAACATTTCTGCCACTGGCAGCAGCACTCTAGCTCAAACTCCACTGACATTCTCTTTATTAATATTCTTTTGGATGACATTAGTATTTCTACAGTTTCAGACTTGATGAGACAGGAATTTAGCCTGCCAGTGGATAAGATTTAAATAGTTCTATTTAGCTATTTGTCACTTTGATTTGGTAATTAGCAAAACATTACGTTTTTGAGATTTCAAGCACTTTTATGGCATCTTAATTTTAAAAAGTAAAATTCAGTAGACAGACTCTAAAGCTTCAGTTGCTCTTCTTAATTGTATTACTTTTCTAAACTGTGCAGCTGTACGAGAGGCTTTCAAATAAGTTCTTGAACATGCAGTCGAAACTGCTTAGCATAACATTTGTCCATTGTATCTTTGAAGCATCATTGCCGTGCTTAAACACTACTAGGCAGAATATGTATTTTCATAACTCTTGAGTGGGGTTTTTTGCAGTCTAAAACAGTTACACAACACTGGAACACTTTCATAGGTTCGTTTGAGGTAAATGTTGGAACTGTTGTTACAACTCTGCCCATATTAACTTGGTGCATGTCTGCAATGCTATTGGAATATTCTGTGCAGTGACCTGATTAGTCCAGCATTGGCAGAACAATGAGGGGAAATTGTAGCGGGAAGAGATAATTTCTATTAGTTTTTTTAAGTGCACAAGAGACATTACTATCTCTGGACATGGTGGGAACAAAGAAAAGTACCTTTTTTGCCATCCTGTCATCTTGATTCAAGAGCAAACACAAAACAGTTTAAGTGCTTTCAATGATGTATGAATTTCCTTTTTGAGCAGGTTTGCACAGCTTTGTGCTGAGGGTTATATTTGAGAGGCTTTTATGAACATCATGTGGAATTGGTTGTTTTGTTGTGTAGCTTCTGATATAACACAGGGTCAATTTTTATTTGTTTACAAATTATTTTTTAGAATTCCCTTTCTGAAGAATGCAAACCTCCATGAGATCCCATGATTCTGAGGCCATCCTGAACATTGTCTAGCAATAAATGAAAATGCCTTAGAAATAAGGAAGAAGCATAAGGTGTCATCAGAGTTGAAACACTCTACATAAAGAGGATATGTGAAGAAGTTCTAAACAATTCTTTTTTTTCTCTGCAGGTGAGAGTTACTAACACAAGAGTTAATAGTGAGATGTTATCTTCTTGTCTTACAATAATAGGAGTAGAGCCTAGGACATCTTCCTTAGTATTCTAATCTCTGGCCTATGCAGCATGTCTTCCTTTCCTGATGTGTCATTCTTCAACGTGCCAGCATGCTCGGATACCCTGCTAATGCAATAGCTCTTCCTGTGTAGCATGTGTTCCTTGCTGCAGAGTGACACAGATTTGGCAGGAGTGTTGAAAGAGTAGCAATCTGAAATGAAATGAAATAACAAAGATGAGATGGTATTTTCCTCACATTAGGATCTCTTCCATTTTTTATGGGTTCTCAGACAGGAGAATTTGTGGATGCTGGACCTCAAGATTATAAAGGCACACAAAATCTTTCCAAAAAACCCCACCACAATTCCAAGCATTTCCTCTAACAAATCTCTAGACAGCTCCTCACTATCAAGCTGATGCTCTCAGGCATCATTCAGAGACACTCAGCTGTGCATATGCACTAGACAGAGGAAATTTTGGTACTTCAGTTACGCAATGTTTCATTCTGGGTGCCTACCTCAGAAGTCCTTTGGCCTCAATACATAAGTATTTAGGAAACTATGTATACAAATAGTTCTTCTTGAAAGGATTAGGAGCTAAGCTTAGCAATGTTTATAGATCTTAAAACCAGTGCCATGAAGCTTTCCACAACTAGATAAGAACTTTTACACTTCCAAGACTTCTTATTCTTGCTTACAAACAACTTTGTAATGCTGCTGATACTTCATTCTCTCATTTCCAGCTCACCTTTCCGTTCTACACAGAACCCTATGCCATTGGTTATCATCTGTTTTCTCAATTCACAGCTAACCTTGAAATTTTTTTGCCATTCTTTTTGTCAGCAAGAAATTTTTAACAAACCTACCTCAAAGCTTAACTCAACATATTCTAAAAAATATTTCAGATATAGGGACTACACATTATTTTGTTATTATGTGAAATTACAACTGAGTATGCTCAGCTACTAAATCTAAATAGCAATAGTAGAGGAGTATAACTGGATTTATTTTCCTCCCTGAAATTTTTAAAATGTCTGCTGAATTACCAGTTTAGGGATTAATTCAAAGCAACATTTAAGGATTTTTAAACATTCAGAGAATTTTATTTCTTTGAGTTAAAATCACCAGACAAAGCAAGAAATGCGAGAAGTTGTATTATATGAAAAAATATTACCATCTTCTTGTATTAGAGAGCTATG
>WEIS01029033.1:0-38271 GCA_013389965.1 Todus mexicanus
GGTCATCTAGTCCAACACTGCTGCAGCAGGCAGGCATGTCTTCAACTAGACAAGTTTGCTCAGGACCCTATCCAACCTAACCTTGAATGGTCAGAGCCTGAAGCCCCAATGTAGTTTGCCAGACAAAACTATCTAGTCTGAAAGACTATAGGAGGTGGGGGAAAGGTAATATTCTGACTCGGTGTGGGCCACAGGCAAGACACTTCATGTCTCTGTATTTTTGTTTGGAAAATGAAAATAAATCCTATCCTAACTTCCACTCAGATGCACATGCAACAGCCTTCCAGTCTGATTTTTACAGACACTATGCAAATACCAAGCAAGTGAACAGAAATGCCCACAGCTATAGCAACCACTTACTTTCTTCAGCTGCATCTGCAGGGTCAACACTCTGTGTGGGGAGCTGCAAGGACTTTTCCTTCTGCCCCTCTTTCTCCCTCTTTGTACGCAAAAGTTCCATCTCTCTCCTCTGTTGTATTTTCTTCTGAGCCGACTTGCACAAGGTAACAGGGATCTAGTTGCAATGGAAATAAATCATGGAGCATCAAGTGAGCTACATAAACCATCCACAACACCTCATTACATACACAGCGGTAAACAGTCACAGTCTTTAATGCAGCTCCATATACATCCCAAATGCTCCAGAAGAATCCCTCCTTTCCTCACCCTGCCATGCAATTACACCCAGTGATGTGTAACACTTCATTGTCTTAACCTGACCTAAATTGAGGAACGGTGGAAAGAAGTCCTGCTTGAACCACAAGAGTCATAGGAGTGCTCCAAGACATACAAAGAGCTCATGTTATCAGTTAACAGGCAGTTCAGTTCCTACAGGCCAGGGTTAGGAAATAAAAAACATCTGCACTAACCAACAATGAGAGGTCATTTGCTGTTTCTTAACATTCACAGCCAGTAATTGCAGCTGCTTCTTTCTTCTTCGCTTCTGAGGGACTCAGCTGCTCTCTGAGACCACATGAATCCAAAAAAAGGAGTCATGTGAAAACAAGCTGGAGAAGCACTGGCCTTAACGAACAGAAAAATGGAGAATGAGAGGGCTGTGAGATAAATCGAGAAAGGTAACCAAGGAAAAGCAAGCTCTCCCACTTTGTTTTGCAGCCTTGGTTACGCTTAACATTATAATCTGTGCTTCTGACCTTCTGAGTATGCACTTTGCAGGTGTTCACTGATGTGTCACTTGCTCTACCATTCAGATCTGCTCTGTACAAAGATGGCTTTCATACGTACGGAATACTTTTTATGTACCCTTAGCACCATCTCCCAACCAGCGACTACTTCACCAGTGAAAACACTCAAGCAATTGCTCTGTAGCTGTCAAATGTCTTCCCAAGAGAATTTGTTTCCCAAGAGAGGAAGTTTATGATTTGTAGTGACACTTTGTGCTAAGCACTGAACAGTCACTGAAAAGGCAGTGCTCCCCCTTGTCTTTAGCCCTTACCCTTCCATTGCTCTCCTTCAAGTCATCATCACTTGGAGGGTGAGACATCATGAGATGATCCATCTCCTTGGCCTGGCTGCATAGGAGGCCTGTTATTGGGGGCACAGGTTCACATAAATGTCCAGCAGACTTGATGCCGCCAACACCATGATGCGGAAGAACAGGTGAGACAGGTTCCAGAGTCCAGAGCTCTGATAAGACACGGATATAGATTGCATATGAGAACAGCAAGGTAGATACAACCTCTGCACACACACAGATGGGGCACCATCAGTTTCTACTGGCAGCAGAAATGACATTACTCCCTTGGCCATCAGACTCAAACCTACTGCATGATAAAGGCCTCAGCCTTTGGCTTCTGGTGAGCACCTGTGTTTGAGTGAGAAGACCAGAATGATGGATATTGTCCTTGCCAAAAAGGTCCTTATCTGTTCCTCTCTATGGTGACTTTACTAAACATCCTCTTTTTCCTACTTGCTAAAGAAGATTGGCTTCTCTTTGCTGGAATATTCTAGAGGGCATTTAAAGAAAAGCTTAGAATTTCTAGAATATTACCAAAACCTGAGTTGTGTTCTTGAAGCTAGAGAATTTGTTTTCCCAAGAAGATTTGCTCTAAATTGCAGCAGATCAGCCCACTTTCTGGACAGCCTGAATAAAGGCTGATTTTCTTAATGCACAGTGCAGTTCATTCTGAAATACTCTCCAACAGAGCTGTTAAAACTCAGAGCACTAATAATTCCTTACATGGCTTCACAGATGATAAAATCATGTGATAGTCAAGCAATAAAAAAAGGAATAACTTTCTTAAATCAGGACTTTTTTCCCTGTGGAATGGTCAGGTCAGTAATAAAAGTGAGAGAGAGATGGTTTAATGATATAGCTCATTTCTAGTCCAAAATGTATCCAGGAAAAATGTCACCGTACTTACTCAGCGCTACTTCTCCCTAGTTGCACTCAGCATCTTGGCTGCTTGTCGGCAATAAAGGAGTCATTTCTACGGGGCATGCCTGTTATTTGGCAGAACTAACACAGAGCTGAGGAACCAGTGGATTATAGAATCTTAGAATGCTTTAGGTTGGAAAAGACCTTTAAAGGTCACCTAGTCCAACCCTCCTGCAGTGAGCACCTAACTTCTATAAAGCCTTTACACTCACTTTTCAAGGTCAGGTTGGTCAGGGCTCTAAGCAACCTGATCTAGTTAATGTTTCCAGGGTTGGGGAATCTACCACCTCTCTGGGCAACCTGTTCTAGTGTTTCACCACCATCCCTGTGAAAAATTTCTTCCTCATAGCTAGTCTAAATCTGCTATCCTTTAGTTTCAAACCATTACCCCTTGTCCTGTCCCAACAAGCTATGCTAAAAAGTTTGTCTCCATCTTTCTTACAGGTCCTTTTAAGTACTGAAAACCCACAATAAGGTCTTCCTGGAGCCTTTTCTTCTCTAGGCTGAACAATCCCAACTCTCTCAAACTGTCCTCATAGGAGAGGTGTTCCAGCCCTTGGACCATTTTTGTGACCTTTCTTCGGACCCGCTCCAACAGATCTATGCCTTTCATGTGCTGATGGCTCTAAAGCTGGACACAGTACTCCAGGTGGGGTCTCACCAGCATGGAGTAGAAGGGGAGAAGCAACTTCCTTGACCTGCTGGCCACAGGATACAGTTGGCCTTCCAGGCTGCAAGTGTACATGTCTGGCTCCAGCTTTTCATCCACCAGTACCCCCAAGTCCTTCTCCACAGGGCTGCTCTCAATGCCTTCATTCCCCAGCCTGTATTGACACCAGGCATTGCCCTGGTCCGTATGCAGGACCTTGCACTTCGCCCTGTTGAACCTCGTGATGTTCACACAAGCACTCTTTTCAAACCTGTCCAGGTCCCTCTGGATGGCATCGTGTCCTTCAGGCATGTCATCTGCACCACTCAGCTTGGTGTCAACTGCAAAATTCCTGAGGGTGCACTCAATGCCACTATGTCATTTATGAAGATATTAAACGGCACTGGTCCCAGTACAGACCTCTGAGAAACACCACTTGTCACCAGTCTCCATCTGGACATTGAGCCATTGAGCAGTACCTCCTGGATGCAACTGTTCAACTAACTTGTTATTCACCGAACAGCCCACCCATCAAATCCACATCTTTCCAATTTAGAGAGAAGGATGTTGTGGGGAGCCATGTCCAAGGTTTTGCAGAGGTCCAGACGGATGACATCTGTAGCTCTTCCTTTGTAGTCACTCCATCATAGAAGAACACTAGGTTGGTCAGGCAGGACATGCCCTTGGTGAAGACATGCTGGCTCTCTTAAATCACCTCCCTGTCCTCCATGTGCCTTAGCATAGCTTCTAGGGGGATCTGTCCCATGATCTTCCCCAGCACAGAGGTGAAGCTGACAGATCAGTAGTTCACCGGGTCCTCTTTTCCACCCTTTTTAAACATGGGTGCAATGTTCTCCTTTTTCCCATCACCAAGAACTTCACCTGACTATCATGACTTTCCAAATATCATGGAGAGTAGGTTGGCAACTAAATTTGCCAGTTCCCTCAGGAATCTGGGATGTATCTTATCAGGCACCATAGACCTATGTACATTCACATTCCTGAGGTGGTCACAAATCTGATCTTCTTGTGGATAACAAGTTAATCATGAACCAACAATATGCCCTTGTGGCCAAGAAGGCCAATGGTATGTTGGGGTGCATTAAGAAGAGTGCGACCAGCGGGTCAAGGGAGGTTCTTCTCCCCCTCTGCTCTGCCCCAGTGAGACCACAGCTTGAGTACTGTGTCCAGTTCTGGGCTCCTCAATTCAAGAGAAACAGGAAGGTACTGGAAAGAGTCCAGAAGAGGGCTACAAAGGTGATTAGGGGGCTGGAGCATCTGGTAGTGCCCAGCCTTTGTCAGCAACTCCTGTGAGAGCTGCCAGCGCTGGTAGGTCTCTTTGTGGCCATGGCATTTCCCTACCTCAGGGAAAGCTGAGTGCACTGAGATCTGCTACTCTGCTGCAGGCTGGGCCACACCAGCTCCAGAGCATCTCTTTGGCAACTGACCAAAGGATCTTAGCCCTTTTTCCTGCCTCAGAAAAATTATTTGTTAAATTCTCATCTCTCCTATCTCTACAAACCCACTGATGGCAGAGGGACAGCAACGGCATCATTGAGCTTTCCAAGGGATTCAGTACTTGCTGACACAGATGCACCAGACACCGCAATTTATCTTGCAGATAATGCAAGGTGGGGAGCAGGGAGAAGCCCATAGGCATCTCCTACCCCATCCCCGTTTGCAATACTGATACATGCAAATAGAGTAGGGGAAGACGTTTGTAATCAATGAACCCAGTACATGTGGTTTGAGGTAAATGAGTGGCACAAAGGAATCCTTAATTCATTACTCAGCATTTAATTTAGGCTTGTGCTTTAAGAGGACAGAAAGCTCAGTTCCTGCACAGGCAGGATTCTTTTTTAAGTCTTTCTTTGTGAGTGAAAAATTCACAAGGGCTTCCTATCACACAAGGTTTCACTATTTCTCAAAGTACAAAAATAGGCAATGTTGACAAATCTACTTCAGATCTCAAATGGTTCTGTTCAGAAACTGCTCAAGGGAAGATTGTCTCCCTCAAGTACAGAAGGAAGGAGAGGGAACATTTCTCATTTCATGTGAAATTCCTCATTTTTCTCTAATCTTTGTTACATTAGACAGCATGCAGGGAGATAAAAGCTATGAGCATGAGGTAGAGGAAGATTTTCTTTTCCTGATGTGCATTTTCAGGGCTCCAAGGTACTCCTCCAGCTCCTGCCATTTATAACTCCATGACAGAGTCATTTTCACTGGATAAAAAGAGCACACTTCCCAGTGACTGGGCTCTGGTGGAGCTTTCTGAGAACATCAAGGAATTTAAAAAATTACAGGATGTTTTTCAAATAAACTTTCATAGTCAGGATTCTGATGGTCATTTTAGAACAGCCATGCCATGTACCTACCTGGAGATTTAAGGGTCTTCTCTTCACTTCTGCTGCCTGATCTTGGCCTTAAGAAAATTGAGGATAAAGGAATATATGAGGAAATATAAAGAGATGGAGGGGGTGTGGGAATATGGTGCATATCGTATTAAAGGAGGCAAACTTTCTTAGTATGGTTGTTCTGGTGAAGGAGGAAATGCAACCCAAAAACCCAACAACATGCAAATCTGATTAATTGCCATTAGAGTTGCTGGAGTCACACAGAGCTCATCAAGCCTCCTTGACAGGAGTCATCTGTCAACTTGGGCCTTAAATATCCAATTCTGCTGTCTCTCCTTGTGGAGCTAAATGGCTCTCGCTGTTCCATACATCCTTCCTGAATCAACAAGAGATGTTAAGCCAGTCTCTACTGAGGGCAGCTACCTTTACACTGCTGCAGAAGTCTCACTTGGCCTGGTCATGACTGCAACTGATGACAACATCTTGTTACACATGGTAATACCACAGCTGTCTCCTGGGGGTAATGTTACATCTCTCTGCTCTTTAAAGAAGAAAAAGGGTTTTTCCAACCCAACTGGTAGGTATATTCAGATTGCTAAAGCTTTTAGATTTGGACTCATAGAATTAGACTCCATATTTATTGTTATAACTAGGATAAGGTTGACAGCTAAATTTTCCCACGCATATCCCAGCAAATGTCTTTCCAACAATTACAGCCCTGTAACTGTTCTCCAGCAGCTTGTGCCCTTTGATCTTAAAACCATATGTAAATATTAGGCATCTATAAGATTACTCATCCATAAACTGAGATTTATCTGGACTTTCATTTCTCAGTGAGGGCCCAGATATAGAGAAGTTATGACTGACATTTACAGAAGCACCATAATTTGTGAGCAGCTATACAATAGTTAATATTTGCCCTAATGTTCTTGCAGGTACAGAAATTGACAGTCAAAGATGACATACAAAACCAGCTGCTGTATTCAGATCCATGCAGTACACTTTCCAAATGGCACCACAAAGATTACAGAGTGAATCAGTATCAGAGTCCAGCAGAGGACCTGCTTTTAAGGTCCTTTTGATTTCTGCTTCCTCCTCTCCCTTACCCCCTCTGCTCTTACAGTGAATGACATTGGGTTTGACATTGTGCTGGATCATCATAGATACACAAAATGGTGAATGCACAGAAATCTGCATAATTATATAGGAAAAACTAATTGTGGAATATAACCTCAGGAGATGAGAAGTGCGAGGTGAAAGGCACGTTGGAGAAGCAGATGCCTTGGCTTACCTCATCTTCAGGGCCTCTTGGTGCTGAGAGCTTGGGAGAGGCACTGCAGCGCTGCCAGGAGCCCCATCAGATGGTCTCGCTGACTTGGGGATAAAGGGTAAAAAAGTGACTCCCTGTGAGGACTTCCCATCCCCACCACTGCGAAACAAGGGCAGCAAGGAAGCCTGGAAGTAGAACACAGTGCTCAGCTCAAGCTTTTAGCCTTCTCCCTTTGATACTGCAAGAAATTTAGCCATGCTTTTAGCTAGGACTTGGCAGGAACAGAAAGGTCAGACTGATGGAGCAGCTTGGCCTAGGATGGGCAATGGAAAGAGAAGTGGTGAGGGAGACAGCCTGAGGGAGATGTTTCACACTGCTGTCAGCTCTCTCCCCTCGCTCACCTCTCTAGCAGTGGCTGCATTCCCACCTGGAATCCATGTGCTTGGTAGAAGGATGTTCTGGGCTGCTGTTGCCTCTGTCAGCCTTTCTGGTGGTATGAAAATGGGTTTAGGTTCCTGTGCTCTCACTGTGCCTAAAACACCTACCAGCCATTGTTGAACTCCAGCCAAGTCCCCACAAAGTCATTTGGGTGCTGTCAAAACCTGCTTTTCTCAAGACTATAATTCTTTCTGCTTCTGCCCTACAGACTCCCACCAGTCTTTCGGACCAGGCGCTAATGTGCTCTCTGGGTGCTTGGTACTCTTCAGCTCCTACATAATTCATCATCTTAGGCTGACTGTCATTTACAAACTTGAGCAGAGCTCCCTGCCCTGCTGCTTTGTGTAAGGTCTCTCTGTCTGCTGAAATTACTTGAAACTCCCTATACCATGGCTGGGAAGGGGTGTAGAGGCAGCAGTGTCAGACACACACCCTTTCTTAGTATCCTATTGCTTTTGTCACATCTAAAGAGCCAAATCAGGACTTGTTCAACCTCCAGTGAAACCAACAAAGTCAATGTCAGGGATACACCTGGCCCCATATCTGCAAGGTTAGAATAAAGTACAGGAGTCCTCTGCTTAAAAGAACTGTTGTTCATCTGCCTTCAACTGCCCACCACGGCAAAACCAAAACAACTGCAGCTTCTGCCCCTCCTGCAAAGGCAGTCAAGTGGATGGGACCTGGACTCCATTCCCCATGGCCAGAATTGCCAGTTCCTGTCACTTACCTCTGGGTAGACCCATAGGAAAGGAGGAAGCTGCACAGGGGCCACTAAACTCTAGAAATATTATTAGAGAAAATTGTGCAGAAGGACACAGATGTACGACTCAAAAGCTGAGGCAACCTAAAGTTGAGTTTTCAGGACTGATTGCTCCAGCAAACCTCTTTTTCTGCCTAAACCGGACAAAGCTGATAGAAAAAGCCACCAAGACGCTGCAACAGTAACTGCAATGTATGGATGGTTCACAGATATTGGTGTCCTACTAACTGTAGAAAGATACACTTAACTAGATTAGACACATTTAGCTGCTCCAAATGCTTGCTGGTGTTTTCTCAGTCATAAAACACAGCAGGAGCCACTAGAGAGCACAGAAACTATCTAAAGACCTCTTCTTCTGTTGATAGACACTGAGGACTTGAAGTCCGCACCACATGCATAGCAAAGACAGCCTGAAGCTCCGAGTCCAGCTGAGCTCTTCATTGGCTCATTTGCTTCCTTGGGCTTGCACCACGGGGAGAAATCTCAGAGCTCTGCCTACAGAAAAGAAACTGAAGATCCACCAGACCTGATTTAACTTGGTTTCCTTACTTGATACACTTTTACCTCAGACATCAGCTCCTTATTATTCCCTGTGCCATTTTCCCCATGTTCCTGCTCTCCATTGCTCATCCTGCTGGGCGCTGAGGAAGGAAGGCTCTTCTGGATGGGAGGCAGGGGCTTGGAGGTTACCAGGAGGCTCTGAGAAGCTGGTCTAGAAACTGCTGGCTTCTGAGTGACCCACTCCAGGTCCCTGCAGTCAGTCAGGCCTGCAAAGCAGAGACACAAAACATAACAGAAGCAACACTGCAGACCTAAAGCCCCTGAAGAGAGATAACTCACTGGGCACATTTCTTGAAAACTTCTAAACAACTGTACAGGGAAACAGGCTCACACTGGCAGCCACTTGAAACAGCCCTGTGGACAACACTTACCCACTTCCACAGAGCCACCACAGGAAAACCCTGGTTCTCTGAGTTCCCAACAGACAAACAAGAAGCCCATGGATCTGTTCTTACCCACACACACCCTCCTGCTCCTCTCCCTGCCCCGCAGTTTTCACCTCTACAGCAACAGGAGAACTATGCAGGCGACTGAGCGCAGGGAAGGTTACTGTGAGGGGCACATGTAAGGGAGAACTGTTTCCTGTGAACATGCACTTAGCCCTCTAGGCTGAAAAAAAGACCCTTCTTCCCACAAAAGAGCAGACAGGTTCTCATCTTACCTCCTTGTGAGGCTGACAGACCCTCAGACATCCTCCTCATCTGCAGCTTGTCCTTGATATGCATGGTTTCTGGGGCAGTGCTGCTCACCTCCCTTTCTTGAGACTCCTGGGTCAAGGCTCGGTGAGAAAGACATGAGAGATCACCTCCAACCCCCACACCATGGTTGAGTACACTAGCCTTGCTGAGCCAGCCACCCAGGGGAGAGATGCCCCTTCAGTATGGAGGACTCCAAATACCATTTCCACCCCCCAAACTCAGCTGTATTGTTAATATAGACTGAAAAGAAGCTGTGGATCAAGTAAAAGGGAAGAAGGGAGTTAGCTGACCTCAAGCCTTTACAATCAACCCATCTAATGAGTGAGGCATTCAAGGCTTTTTTAATCATTCAGAAGATCAGTTTGGTTTTATTTATCGTAACAGTAGCATTGGTTTAATTCTTCTGAAGACTATGGAGCTAGCAAGCCAGAAGTCCCCACTAGTAAGAGGGGGAAAAAGATTCCAATTTTAGGCCTTGGGTTCTGTGAAGACTACGCGTAAAGCCCTACATAGAGCTACTGGTATTTCTGGAAAGCATAAAGACATCTCAGCAGGCAGGCAGACCTTGCCAGTGTTTCTACAGCACCTCAAGGTCAGACCTGATGGGCAAGCAGAGGAAGAATTAGGAGTTTACCTATGGCACAACCACGTGTTGGTAGCAAGGGTAGAAAGAGAACTCACATCTCATGACTATGCCAAATTTACGGCTTGTTGAGCCACAATCCCTGTCCTGGCTGGCAGTAGGAGTGATTTGAGTACCGCTGATGAAGAAGAAAGCATGACAAACTGATGATAGAGAGATATGATGCCATGTGCAGCACTGCAGGAGGGTAGAATCATCTGCAGCTCTGTCAGCCAACTACTCTGACAAAGCCAGTAGATGAGGACTGACCTCCAAAGACCATTCCACTCTGAAATTAGGTGGCTTTTTTTCATTTGCTTGAGGCCATCATTGCATATTCAACCTCTTTCCATCGTCACCTTCCTCAGCGGTCCAGCTGCTGCCACAAAACTGCAAGTTCAAATCAATGCTTTTGCCTCACAGAGCTGCATATCTGAGTTTGAATTTGGGAACACTCCCACAGCAGACAGCAACTGGAGTGTGGTACTTAGCTTTAAAATAAGGACAGTACAAATGACTCGAGTTCAAAGCACTTGATATGGAGAGGAAAAAACAGACATCCCTTCTCCACATAAGGCTAACACACCAGGAGCGATCTGCAGTCGCAGCCTTGGCAATGGTCTGTTTGACCTCTCACCACTCTGCCTGGTGAGGTGCTTCATTACAGAACTTTGACAGCTGAACATTCTACCAATTTGCATGTGTTTTGCTAGTTGCCCATCCACAACTACATGGTTCCTTGCCTCTGCTTTCAAAGGGTAGACAATTCACAATGGTCTCCAGAATCTAATAATGTCTAATAGGTAGATGCTTTCCAAAGCTAGTTTGAAGAGTCCTTTGTTTCAGTAATACCCACTCAATTTTGGATTGGGTTTTGTTCATTTTTTTATTTGTCTTTACAACAAAGCATGAGGATACGAACAATTAATCACCAGGTGTTATGACTAAAAGAAGGTTTGTACTCTGAATTAGATGATCCTATGGCCTTATTTGATTACTGTATCTGTAAGATGCTAATTGTCCATCCAAACATCCTCCTTTGCTCTACTTTACTGTTACAGGGGCTTATTCTCTGCTTTCTTTACTGCAGACACCCAAACACAACATAAACATGCCCTGCCTCAAAAAATTTCTGATCTTAGCTGTTCCTGAAAATTCAAAATTATACACAGTGTATTTTCCTGCCCCCTATCCTAGCCAGTATCTTCCCCATCACCCAGCCTCTAAGGCTGGACTCTTCACTTGTACAGCATGAAGAATAGCTGTTACACTTGCCAGCATCTCCAGGGTCTCATGATCAGCACTTTGAATGCAGCTTTTGTACACTTTGCTGCTTTTGCTCTGCCTCCCTGAGCCAAGCAGCATTCCTGAGCACTGGCACTGCTGCTGCAGGCAAACATCCTCCAGGCAAAGGCTGCGGGAATGGGATTGCAACGAGCCCTGGCTGAATAAATCTCTGGTCTGCAGCAGCCCTTTACCTGCTGCAAAATCATCTTGCGTTGCCATGGCGGGGGAGGGTGATGGGATCTTCGCAGATGAGAGTCTATTCAAGGTGCTGCTGGTCACTGGGCCTGATACAGCTGCTGGTGGGTTCCCCTGCAATATCAGGAACCTACGTGGAAAAATGACACTGCTAGAACAAGTGACAGTCACCAATCCCTGGCAATGCCCTGCCTACAGGGGTTCCTGCGCATGAAACCACTCAAGTCAGGTGGCATTAAAATAGCAAACATATATTTCAGCTACACATTTTCCACATTGTCAGAATCATGGCCATGAAGTCCCAACACTGAAGGAAAACAGCTGCCAACATAACAAGGTAACGTAACTCCACCCCCATAACTACTCTCCTGTGGCTGTAGGAGCACAGCAGAAGACACAAGTGTCTCACCACACCCACTGCTGCCGGATCCAGCACAGCACCTTGTAGCTGTTGCCACTGAGCTCAGTGCTGCAGCAGGAGCAAGGTTTCACATATTTGCAACGAAGAGCTGTAATGTCACACTAGACTTGTCCGAAGAGCAACTGAAAAAATAAGGTGTAGAGTAGTTTGCTCCTTTTTAATACAAACATACTGGTATTTTAGGGGGGGACACTGGGCTAACAATATTGGAGGCTGATGGGTAACTCTTATCTTTAGCACTTTCCCATCTGCAAGATTTTTTTTTCTGCAGAAAGGGGTAGAAAAGATTTTATGACACATTCATGAGCAAATCTTAGCCACAACTCAAATCACCACTCAAGTGCTCCAACTCTGCCACTGGTTGGGAAAGGAAGGAGAAAAGTTGAAACAAGTGCCATTGTCACTAAATTGCCTGCATTTATAGGGTTGTGGAGGTATCTGTAGCACTTGCAGTACCTCAGAAAGTCTGAGGCTACAGCATAACCCATACTTAGGACTGCCAGCTTTCCAGAAACTGCCTGCTGTGCTCACACCAGCCAATGCACATCCCATGGGACTAGCAGAGTTGTAGACAGTGTTAATAGCATGCAGGGTATAAGGGTACCGGAAGCGCATGCTTAGCCCCTCAGATGAGTGCTGCAGCAAACAGGGCACTTTGCAGCTGCAGTCCGCAGACTGTGTCTTGACTGGTTTGGTTGCTTTCACTTCAACAGAAATTTCTTTTCACCTTCTGACAGACTTCAGTCACCATACAGGGCTTGGGCTTCCTTAAATGTATTAGCCTATTTCTTATGGCCTAAGTGAGAGTTAAGAAGGGATTTTGCAGAGCATACCTTAGGATAAGAAGTCAGGGTAGTGTAAGCCAGAAGTAAAAGTCCAGCGAGTACAGAAGGAAGCCAATGTGACCTGCTTTTGAAAAACACATTCACAGGTGCCTCTAGAGCTCTGCAAACAGAACAACTATCACATGGTAGCTAAGTGCAGCCAGTAGGATCAATCGCAGGCACAGTTCAATTAAATTACAGAAGGAAAAATGCCTCCGCACTCAATGGAAAAAGCAAAAGCAGGTCCCTACTAAGGTGTTCTCTAAGCTTAAAACAAATAACAAAGAATGCCTGTACAAGGACTTCAGGTACCCTCCTTTCAATCAAACTTACAATCAGATACTATGGCATCCTCAAGCATATTTCAATAGGAATTGTTGATATTGAAGCAAGGCCCCGTGCTGCTCCGCCCCCTGCCCAAGAGAATTAACTCTGCTCAAAAGCTGTCAAAGCTTTTGCCTGGGGATTTCAGAAAGGCTGGCCTAGCTGAGACAGTTAACCCGCTTCTGGCTTTCACCCTTTCTGTTAGTCTAGATAAATTCACAGAGACAGCTTAAGGTCAAGGAAAGAAGGTGCTTAGCAGGGGTTTAGAGCCTATTTCCCATTACTTTTCATGAAAGGGAGGCACTAAATACCCTTAAAAATACCAATGTACATCTACTTGGACTGCGTACTTTAAAACAAGGAATGAAGGTATCATATCCAGTGGGACTAGAGCATAAAGTGGCAATTAAGACATATTTTCTTTGGTCTCATTGCATAGGATGAATATCTAAGAAATATGCTGGTGGCAGTTTTGGCTGGTTAAGCTCACCTCTTAAATGAAGCAGAGCATGCCCCATTGCTTAAGGTGTTAAAAATGCCCAAGAGAAAGCAGTAAGTACCATAAGCAAGTGTATCCTGAGCTAGGATAGAAGACTATCTCTGCCACTGACTTACCCTGTGACACAAAGCCAGGCTCTCCCTGCCTCAGCTTTGTTTCTCTGCCAGGTTGTTCTACCTAAATGCTAGCATGCTATTAGGTATAATTAGGAAGAAAATTACCTATGGCACTTCTGTGGCCCCCAAAAGGCTTGACTGTCTAAATTCAGGGCAGAGTTCCTAATTCAGGCCAGCTATGGTATACAAAAAACCCCAAACGTACAGCTATGTAGGGCCACTCCTTTCTCCCTCGCACCAAAACCACAGTAACTGGAACGATAATGGCAGAGCAATTTGTCTGCAGCCTGAAGGAAGCGCTGGGCATGCAGGATTTGTCTTTTGCCACTGCTGATAGGAGCATGGAAAACAAGCTGGTGCCATTCTCTGTGTGGAGGAGAACAGTGGCAATGGTTCACTACTGAGTGAAAAAAAAAAAAACAACTTAGAAAATGTCTTTCTGATGAGGAAAAAAAGGGAACACAGCTGCATACAAACAGCTCCAGGTCCTGGTGATGTTTCAGTAGACAGTAACTGTACTCCTCATCATCCTTCTGCTGGGTTAATCAAAAGGAAATGCATCCTCTGGGATTTTCAGCTTCTTTGGATCATTAGCACCCAGTAAATGAATAGAGATTATTTAATGCTATCATTACGTTCTTTCCCAACAAGCCGTTTCTCTGGTGGCTTCCCAGTGCAGCAAACATACATTATTGTTATGTGAAACATGCTGATGCCAACAACCTTACAGAGCTCCTCAGGACTGGAGCCACTGTGGAGGTTGAACCCAGTATCTCACCAGCCAGGAGCTTGTTGTGAGGATAAAATGAAATCAGAGTGATGATAGTTGTTTGGCGTGTTTTGGCCAGTGGATTACAGCTTACAGGGCCATAACAAATTCGTAGCATGAAGATTTTATGCAGAGTAAAAAAACGTTGCCCAGTGCAACCGGGCAGTTTCCCCAGGCTTATGGGAGAATCACGAGGCAGATCCCTGTGCTATTAATTGCATCTCTCTCCACTTCTCTAAGTTCTTGGTGTCATAGCCACTTAGGCTAGACACACAGCTCACAAGAAGTGCTTCTGTATCTTTCTGCATGATAAAAGTAAGATCCCACATTCAAAATCCTTTTTTTTCCCTTACCATTGAACTTGCTGTTTTGAGGAATTTCTGAACCAGGAAACTTGCTTCCTCAAATATTCACTGTGCATGGCAAGGAGCACAGACAAAAGATGTACCGTGAAATGCATCACCCACGTCATGCTCTTTTTACAAGTTCTGCCCTCAGCCTTCATTTGGAAGATCTTAAAAGTTCAATGCCCGTATCAAAAGCTCCTGCAATGGTTGCTTCTCAGCAGAGCAGGGCTGCTCAACCGTGAAACAAGAATTACCACAAGCAGCAGCTTACCCAGGGCAGCAAATCAAGAGTTAGGAATAAGCTGATCTGAATGCCAAACCTCATTAGCTCCTTCAAAAAGCACTTGAACAATCCCTTATTCCAGCCCTAATGAGGTGGTGTGCTGGACACCACGGTTATTTGAGTACTGTACACAAGTTTGCTCACACTGAGAGCTGTGGCAGCCTCTGCTGGGGCTGTGGCAGAGGGCAATTGTTCCCCACGGGTGGGTGATCGATGGCTCTGCAGTCTCCTGTGACTGTTGGGCACAACGAGATGAGAAGGAGCCAACTACACTGACACACCTTTGCCTTGAGCGTAACCAGCCTCGACAAAAAGTGTTGAAAGGTTTCCCGCCCTTATCGAGACACTTTGAAGATGGCCCTGAAACTGTGAGATCCTGAGCCCCGGCAGAGATCTGCAGAGCACCTCATGCAGAGAGGTCCTCACCCCACGAGGCCTCCAGGTGCTAATGCTGTACGAACATACGTGAGCTGACAGCAGTAATGCTGTGGGGGCTTCTCTTCTGAGAGCAGGTTTTCATGGCACGTAGGGTTACTGCCATGAAGGACTCTAGGAAAGGCTCTAAATGCTCAACACTCAAGGCCTGGGTACAGAAGCAGTCACAATCAGCATCTTCAACTAATATATCCTCAAATGAAGTCCAACAAGCAGCCCACAGCTTGAAAAGTTAGGTCAGCTGCTTGTCAGCTCAGGTCATTTTCTTGTAAAAGTATTTTCCTTAGAAACACCAGGCTCATTCCTCTCAGTGCCTTCCTCTCAGCTGTCTTGGGGAGAGGGGTCTCCCACTCCGTACTCCGATGTGAAACCAATCCAGAAGGCTACTTAAATACATTACCTGGCCAGTAGCTTCTCCTGGTAGAACCCTGCATACTGCTCCATACAGCTTTCATAAAGGCACAAACCAAGTCCAAGCACTCTGCAGCACAGCAGGCTTCCACAAACAGCTACATAAATACAAGATAACTCCAAGTGAGCATCCGAAGGGCTTTGTCCTGTTCCCAGACAGGGAAATTCTCAATCGTCTAAAGCAATTTCCTTCAGCTGCAATGTGGAATCTGAGTTTTGTCCTGAAATTTTTCATTATGAGTAACAAGCGCTGGGAGCACAAGGTGCAGGGCTAACATGCGAAAGCAGGAGCGTATCCTCTAATGAGATCAGTTTAATTGTCCATTTTATTACTCTCACATCTATTCCACTAAAGTCCCAGGACTGTTCTTAGTGCTGTATGAACCTTGAAATACAACAGCTCCCACGGCTCAGAATTTACTCCTTGGTTTTTTACAGTATTTAAGCACCTCTGTCTCGTTCAGGGACTAAGTCCACCATTCAGGCATCACTGAAACATTTAAAGCCTCCATTCACCTAACCTACAAGGTATCACCTAACTCCACGGGCATTTAAATACCCAGAGTGTCCAAGTGTCCACATGCTGATGCCTGCTAGAGACAGTATGGGCTCTCTTGCATTTGAACGGCTGCTCAGAGATCCACACCATGATGCCCAGAGGGCCCAAAGCAGAACCTTTTGTCAAGGTGGACAAATACCTGTTTTCCAATACCCACCAGCGGGCAACATCTGCCCTGGGTGAGCTGGAAGCTAGCAAGAAGTAAAGGAGTAACAGGTTGTCTCTGCAACAAGCTGGAATGCTTATAGGGAGAAGGACAAAAATGAGCTGTCAGATATAAACACAAAACACAGAAGAGCTGGCTGATGACACCTTGCAACGGTTGGGCTCACTGACCTGACAGAAAACACCACGTCCCCCAACTGCCATCACTTCCAGTGTCCAAAAGCAAATGAAGCCAAAGATCAGTGCGAAATGTTGAAGACTGCAGAAGCAGGGCTAGCTCTGCTATCAATTCATTGCCTGGCCTGCAGAGAAATAGAAAGAAAAATCTTAATGCCAGAAAAAAGTTAGGAGCATATAAATGTGACCTTTGCAGGCCACAGATTTTCAATAAGTCAACTTTAGTTTCTTATAGCTAAATATTTCCAACTGAAAAATGCCCATGATGCCTGGAAGCTTTACAATGCTCTCAAAGGCCCCATGGTGATGGATATCATGCAAATATGAGTGGTCACCACTGTCACCACAGCAGCCATCTCTGCAGCAGAGCCCCAGTTGCTAAATTGTCAAGGGTAAGGGAGCATGGATAATACTCAAAAGAAAGAGAACGGAAAACAAAAGTGAAGCAAAGACATTCTCTCCAGAGAGAGAAAGAAGGAAACAGAGGGAGAAAATAACCAGCAAGCACCTCTGATAATGAGCAGAGTCCCGGTATCTCAATCCTTCAGAGAGTTCGTTTTTTCTTCCTCTGCTGCTGTGGCAGGCTGGCATCTCTGCACCCCAAACAAAATTCAAGATATGTTACACTGTGGATCTTCCCTCCTCATCCTCCTACATCTTTCTTAGATTCAATTTTCAGAGATTCAGACTTCCAATCATAAACCCCTTTGAAAACAGTTTGTCAGTGATATTGCTTTGTGAAAACAGTTTGTCAGTGATACTGCTTTGCAACTAGATACTTACATACTGGAGAGCCTGTGAGCTCACTAAAGTTTGCTTCTCCTCTCTTTGCTTGGAACAAAATTACTCCTCTTGTCCCCTACATCCTTTGGAGAGAGGTACCAAGGTTAAACTCACTGAAACGCAGCAATTTAGACTATTGGCAAGAGCAGACTTGATTACCACCCAGCAGGGGTGAACCATCACCCCCAAGAGCAATAATAACTCTGACCTAAACCTCAGCAGGAGCCGATTCAGAAAGTTGATTTGAGTTCAACCTTTCTTGATTCTACTTGGAAAACAGCCATGTGAGCCCAGGAAGGACCAAAGGTGCAGGTTTTGCTTTTTGGCCCCAGTAAGAGCAAGGAGAGTCTGAGCAGAAGCTGACTGGGGACTCACATGTTTGCCCACACACAGCAGCCAAGGGAGCCCTGGGAGCCACAAGGCAGTACCTGAGCCCAGGTGGGAGCTCTCACTCTGTCTTCCACAGTGTGGCAGAGGCCAGGCTGTCACTCTTCTTAGGAAGAGGAGCTTCCCTGTCAACAAACCATCCCTGTCTGCTCTGCAGTTCATCTCTGTACTCCTCTCCCCTCCTTCCATCTGCCACCCCAAGCATTGCTCTTCTTCTGCACCTTCTAGGACTGTGGGTCTCTTAAGTGACACCCAAACTCTCCAGAGCACAGCTGGAGTCACCCAGCAGAAGCTTCACTTATATGGCTTTAGGACTTTTCAAAATAACTTTTTGAAAAGAGAAAAAAAATAAACTTAAAAATCATCAACTCTTCTCCCAGATTTTTTTGCCTTCTAGGAGAGACTCTTGCACCAAGTGACCTCCACCAGAGCACAGGACAAGCAAGCCCTCTATCTGGCTCCTGCCAGCCCCTGCCAGAGCATCATCTTGCTGAGAAAGCAACGACACACAAGACGGGGCTGTTCACCAACCTCCTTCACAGACATGCGAGTCCTCCACTCTGGAAATCCAGCTCCACGGTGTTGAGCTTGCTATCAGCCCAGAAGCTGTAAAGCCCTGCTGTGGTTGCCTCCCACAAGGGAATGAGGGTTTCTTCTGCTCCAAACCCTGTGTCCCCAAAACTGGAAGCAGGTACAGCCATCTATGAAGCCAGACCCCTTCTCCAGGAGGACGACAGGCTCCCCCTTCCAGGTGTACGAGCTCAGCAGGCAAACAGTGTCACATACCAGGAATAAACAAGGCTGCATAGCAACCACTTCTCTGAAGAAATCTTGAGCTTGAGATGCAAGGAACATCTTTTGCCTGTGGGGCTGGCAGGCAGCTACCTGGGTGCTGCAGCCACAAGCACCCGGGGACCTCAGAAGCATCCAGCTATCCAGACAGAGATATGTTCCCAACAGCAATGTGCTCCTCATGCCCCCCGGCCTGCTCGTGATCACTGTGTGAGAATCATCCCTGAAGCTGTGCACAATGTGCAAGCAAACAGCAAAGCACACGTCTGCGGGAAACTTAGAGAAGGGAGGGGAAAGTTTCCACCCCCTTCCCTGCAGGGTTTGATGACATCTCTGCAGGGTAAATTGCTTAGCTCGGCAGTGCGGGCTTGGAGCCCCTCTTGGTTAGACGAGTGTCAATCCCTGCCAGCCCTATGGAATGCACCATATTCAGGCAAGATTAGGAAAAGAGAAGGAAATTCTTCAGCCTGACCCTCTCCAACTTGGTGTGGCCACAGTCACTGCACTCACCACTAAATGCTGCCAAACTGGAATTCCCCACCACCCCCACTACAAATATTTTACACCTTGCCCCTGTGCTGTTGATAATTATGCAATACGCCACGCACAGCAGATATTTAGTTTTGATGCTGTGTGTGTTTTTGTTTTGTTATGCTCATTCAAAGGCTACCTTCAAATGTAAAAATAGTAATATTTTCATAATTTTCAAGTCTAGTTTGGAAAGCTTCCATAGCAAGGTCACTGCTGGCTGTTTTATAAACACCTGTGTACACAAAAAGAGAAAAATCTGTGCAGAGGTGCAAAGGCTCACATGAGGCTCTCTGTTAACCATGACAAACAGCAGTTCAACCTGTCTTGTCCGTGATCTGGATGGAGAGCCCACAGGAGTACGATGAGAAAAGGAATTCAGACACCAAGCACTGAGTCCCGAGTAACTGTATCCAACCTACTAGCCAACAGGTAAGCAGGAAGGGGCTCTTTAGCTGTCAAAAAGGGCAATAATTCAGCCCCAAAGAAAATCATTTGCTAAGAGTTAGCAATCCTTCTCCTACTTGCAAAGGCAGCACGCATACCCTGTTGTGATCTGGGGAGATGTCTGTCACCTCACTTGATAAAAGCAGCAGCAAAGCCAAAGGCGAAGCATCTTCCCGCAGCTGCTGAGCCCCCCTCCCCCTGTTGGTATTGACACTGTAGGAGTAAAGGATTCAGGCTCAGAATGAGTCACCTTAAACCACACAATTCTCTCAGCTTCTCCAAGGCTGAGTAATCAGTTAGGTGAGAAAACAACAACCCTATATATCACAGAACGGCTGAAAATGAGATGACTGCTGCACATGGGTCTCCAAATGTGACATCTCCTGAACAAAACAGGAGAATTCTCCCCAAAAGGCTCTCCCTTTTGCTGCAAACAAGAGGCAGATGACTGCTCTCAGACTCCAGCACTGCTTTAGACCTTAGCAGACCCAGCCTCAGACTTGTTGCAGGCTCCTGGCAAGGCTTTATCTACTTCAGCTTCTGCCTGCAAAGCGAGCACAGCAAAAATGCTGCTTTTTCACCTCTCTGCATTCTACTTTAAGGCAATAAACCCTTTAAGGCCAGGAATTGTCTCTTCCTACACTTATGCATCATCTAATAGAGCTGGCACAGCTGCCAGCGAGAGATGTTACCATAAAATAGCAGTGGCAGCAGCTCTTCAAAGGACTTTCCTCAATACGGTGTTTGGTTGTTCCCTTTAATTAAGGGGCCAGCAATGAACTACTAGCTCAGTTCTCAGTCTCTCAGAACAGGTTCCTCTACAGGGAAGCAGCATTAGCAGCACTGAAAACCAATGTTAGATCATCTAAAGTGACAAAAGTAGAGCAAAGATAGTCTGCTGGTCAGACTAAGACCACCCAGGAGCATCTAATGTCCGGTCTGCTTCCCTGAGCACTTGCTTACGCTCTCTTTTCTTCTGGTTCAGTAATACGGATTCAACCAAAGAGAAACTTGAAAGCCCATGTGTTTAGCCTTAAAAACAGTAAGCCAAAGTTTTATGTCATCCGTTCTAAAAAGAAGGGAAATATTGCAGCAGAGTACCTTTGCTCCTGAGAGTAACTTGGATCAGACACACTTCACCTCCAGCAGCATCACCCATGGGACTGTGCTCTCATGTCACCTGCACACCCTGTAATGACACATTACGTGACATGAGGAAGGGGCACTGGTGACAGCTATCACACCTTTCCTTGAGACAGCTATGGGATAAACCTCGCTAGGAGGTCAAACCCTCTCTCTCATCCATCCAAGCGCATTCATCAGTTTCCCCCAACCAAGAACGGTCCAGTCATCCATCCCTCACAAGTTAACAAAAGAAACTGCCTTGAAATCCCCTTTCTCTAGACATGAACCTGATCTCTTTATTTCAACAAACACATCTTGGACTTACTTGGATAAACCTCTGCACTCTGCATTGAAGCCTTGGGACACTGCAGGCAGAAGTGCAGGCTGAGCCAGGCTCTTCTCCTGCTTTGCAGCAGGAATGGAAATCATAGAATCATTAAGGTTGGAAAAGACCTCTAAGATCAAGTCCAACCATCTACCCAACATTACCATGACCACTAAACCATGACCTGAGCTGCCATATCTGCACGTTGGGTTTTTTGAAAATTTCCAAGGATGGTGACTCTACCATCTCCCTGGGCAGCCTGTTCCAATGCTTCACAACTCTTTCAGTATAGAAATTTTTCCTAATATCCGATTTAAACCTGCCCTAGAGCAACTTAATCATGCACTTTACATGCTTGTATCCAGAAAGCTGCTCAGCTATTCGTCTCAGAATGTTTCTTTTCACACGGCTGGCTTGCTGAGCAGCACAGCCCTTCATGTCAGCCTCCTGGCACGCAGGCAGCTTCTTTTCTGTTCAAAGGAACCTCTGCTGGATTGGGATCCCTTGAGCTTTCCCCATGGCAACCTCCATTATGCACTGGGCAAGGACGATCGATACTGAGTGGCATCTGAGCCTGTGAGGAAAACGGTCCAAGTCCACAGAGATAATTAGAGCCCAGCAGACAGATCCGGAGCCTGTGGGCTTGCACAGACCTTTAAAAAAATGTTCATTTTTATCAATCTTGAATTTGCAGTGATAGGAAAAGGGAGAAAAAAGCTGGACAGACAACAGGAGGAGTACAGATACTGCTGTATCTGCCTCTCTCCATCTGCCTCTGTTTTGCCTAGCCCTGGGGACCATCAAGCCTCCCTGGGTTTTATTCATTAGACACTGTCCCCTAATCAGCAGGACCCCAAGGGCTTTGAGAGGGATACCACCTTTTATAACCCTTCCTCTACCAAGTGCTGTCACAAAGAATAAATCAAATTATCCAGAGTGACAAGAGAAGTGTGCAGGGCATGCACCTCAATGCCATGAAAGGCAAGCAGAAGAGCTGTTAAGATACAAACCCATGGAAGACAGAAAAGCCTGCAGCTTCAGCAGCTACATTGTCAGAAATCTCTGCTGCAGTGGAAATCTTCTACATCACTGCTTGCAGAGGCCAATGCCTGAAACAAAAATCTCAGAAAAACAGTGCTTTAGTTTCCTTAAAGATGTGGTTTTTGAACAAAGCTCATAAGAAAAAATGGGAAAGGAAATAACACCTTGACGCTTCAAAGGATAAACACACAGACTCAGAAACAGTAAGGTCAGGGGAAATTATGACTAATACTTTGGACTCATGATTATATTGCAGCTTCCCTCTGATGAGCCCAGAGTAGTTTGCATTGCCACAAGTGCCAATTAACACCTCTTCATGAGGCGGCTCAAGCAGTGTCAAAATACACTGTGAAACTGAGGTGGGCAAAAGGCACTTAGGACCTCAGAGTAAATAAATGATACCAGCAAAACACAGCTTCTCTGGATCTAGCAACAGCTGCTTGTGTCAGGGTAACAACTGGGACTGGGTCACCTGGAGGATGCTGAGGTGTTTCAAAAAGTAGTCTAAAACATCACAGGGTTCTAATTTACAGAGGTACTATATTAAAAGCTGCTGGCTAAGTATTATCAAAGCTTTAGACGTATCCAACAAGGACTTGGAGACTGGTAGACAGAGTATTTGAACTACAGCTTGCCGAAGTTTTAAGACGGAGAGTGGAGTAATTTCACAAAATCGATGTGATCTCTGAAAACACACGTGTTTCAACTATTTCTGTAAAAAAGTGAGTTTAGACCTGAACATTTGATATTTCTTTCTCAATTTCTTCCATGAAATTATAAGATTATCTCCATTTTGAGTAATCCTAATCCTACATAATGAAAACCTACCTACCTACTACTTCAGACACATTTCCAGATCAGACCTTGGTGAGACAAAAGCCTATTTCCAGTGCTTTTTCAATGGAAAAGTGCAGTAGAAAAGTAGAAATTGCTGTATGCCTGGAAAGTCATAGAGAATATTTTAACTCTTGTAAGGGTTGGGGAAAAAAAAAAAAAAAAAAAAAAGGTATCAGGACATTTCTTGGACATTTTGATACAAAGGGATGCAGGTAAATAAGCTCCAAGCTGCAAGTGTGCCCTAGAGGACAGGGATGAGGTGTCCCAGATAGTCTAGCACATCACAGCACCAGTCCCCAGAGGATCTACAAACTGGAACAGAGACCAGCAGAAACACAGCCCAGTTTAGGATTGCACAGACTCCCTCTACCACCCACTGGTGATCCAGGGCACTGTACATACACCGTGCTTGGCTACCTAATTCATTCAGGACCACGTGGTTCTAAATTAAAGTCCCTTGGTTCCCCATGTTGCTAATCTAGTTACCTGCACATTGGCTAATCGCACGCTGTAACTCTCTGCCAAGTGCAACATCTCGCCGTCTGTTTGCCGCAGTCACCTGAAGAGCACAGAGCTGCGCCTCATCTGAGGATGCAGAGAAACCAGCTTCTGGTGCCTGCGTCCAGCGCAAGGCTGTGTTTCATTGGCTTTACCGTAGTAGGACTGCTGCTACACAAGAAGGAAAAAACCCCAAACTAACACCCCAAAAATCAATTATGACCTCAGGACACCCTTCGCAAACAAAATCTAGGAGCAGACGGACACAGGAAGGAAAAATTAAAAAAAAGACGCTGTTTCTTGCACAGGCATGTCAAAAGGAGAGCCAGTGAGCCAGTTTGCTAACCCATCATATGCAAATAATCTCTCATAATCCTGAGGGTTAGGTATGACTCAAAAGGTCAAAGCCTTCTCCCCAAGTTTACCAGAATTTAGCCCACAAAATTTTGAAAACTGGATCCTCTTGCCCTGTTCTTTACCAAACGTCCAGTCTTCTGAATGTCAGCATGGAAATCTGTCTATTGGAGGCAGATCTGGGCTGATGCACCTTAAAACAAGTGGGCAAAGTCCATTAGCTCCACCAACACTGCACCGTGGACCGTGATTCCAGAACAACGCATGGTGCTAATTGCAGCCCTGCTACACTTGCTCTGCTGCCTGGAATTGCAGCTGCAGGGGTTACAGGCCCTGAGGACTTGCTTTTAAGAGCTTCATGTGCTACTGCACACAGTGAGGCAGCTGCACAACATCAAAGCTGCAAAAAAATAAAACAATTTCCCACATCACCACATTCAAGCCAAAGCAAGGACCATGAACTGAACCTCGGTGATGCAAAGTTCAGTCCACACACTTTAAAATCCCTCTGCTCCTACACAAAGATTAGTTGCACTTGTGCCAAGAGACACATTTTTCCCCTCAATAGAATTTATCTGCTGAGCAGAAAATCTGTCAGCACAGTCTGGGGTGCGGGGTGGAGGCTTCAGGACCGCATTTCTGATTTGTAGGGCTCCCAAAGATTACAAGAAGAGAACGCACAACCTCAAAACCTGTACAATGACAGGGACATTCATGGTGACAAGGTCAGACCACTGTAGAGATGAAAGATGAAGGTGCATGGTAGATGTGCTTAGAAGGCCCATTTTCCCTCATTTTACCAGGTGGCAGCCACCAAACCATGTTTGGGATGCTGGACGTGCTGAGCCCTTTCAGTAAGCCCCATTGCACAGCACAGTTTACACAGAGACCAGCCCCATGTGCACTGAGGGAAAAGTGACACAGCAAAGCAAAGCGCTCTCTTTACCTCAAGTCTTACAAACAGCTGGGAAAGATCTTATTTCATCCCTTTCTGAAAGAAAAAAAAAAAGTGTGATCATTTGGAAGAAAAAATAAAAGTGGGAGCAGATGAAAAGATTTGTTCAGGCTATTGCACATCCATATAACCAAGGTGATGGAGATTTGAACTGGAGACAGAGACAAGAAAAATTAGGCCTACAAGTCTTTTTACCTGCCATCAACTTTCAAGAGGTCCTGATGAAAAACCTTTCAGCTTCCATTGGTCCCTTGACAAAGTGCATATCATGAGCTGGAGGATGCCCAGGCTCACAGGCAGGTAACAGCCTGGTTCAAACAGCTGGCAATGTAAGGGCTTCTTCCTCACTCTCATGTGCTGCAGGATGTCATGACAAGATAAACAAGAAGATGAGAGACAATGAGAAAAGACCTTGTTTCCTTCTTAACAGCTTTCCATTCAAATCCTCTGTAGCTCCAGAAATTAGCTGCCTGATTACTACAGAAAGGAAAAACAGGCACAGGCTGGTGGATTTTTCGTAACAAAAAAAGCCAAAACAAACTCCAAACACCTCAACTGAGTATTACAGACCACAGCCAAACCATGGAGAAGACTGCAGTGGTAGAAAGATATCTTTGCCTTTTCCCCTTCACTATTTTAAACAAAACTCTGTGCCTGTGGTGGAGAAAATATTTTGTATGGCTGCCTTGAATTTAACTTGTGTGAAATGGGTGGTGGGGCTGGGGTTTTTTTTGTTTGCCTTTTTTGTTTTTATAGCTGCTCTTGCAATAAAATTGTATAGGAGGCAGTTCTGCCTCCTTTTCTCTTCACTGAACCTGCAGGGGGTGGGAGGCAGAAATACCAGGAAGTAGAGGACTGAGTCTGACCCCGCTGAAATCTAACAGCCACCGTGCCCAGCCTCTGGACATTTTGAGAAACAACTCCTCTTCTGAATCACATTATCCCTGTCAGTCTCAGGTAGAAAATTATTTCCAGCCACTAGCCCACAGCAGATGATAATAACAAATGAAAAATAGCTGAGCTATCGTTTACACTAAACGCCAGAAATGAAGCATGGGGGAATTCTGCAAGCACAGTCCTTCAGTGGGAGAACCAAGGAAGAATGGCATCACCTCTGCCCACTCCAAGGTGGTGGCAGTGCAGGGGGAACAGCTCATTTAGCAGACAGCTCTTTTTCACAGTGCTGGTAGTTATGTGTTGAGTCTTTTATATGAAGTGGAGTTTGCTTACAAAAAAATGCAAACAACGAGTGTGTTGAAATGCCATAAATCCTGTGTTGGCAGAGCTCAGAGCAAGTGGACCCTTCATGCAAAATTAGGCCTTGTGAGTGCACCTAGAGGCAGGCAGGGAGTTGAAGCATCAGTACATCTAGAAGAGACCATGGGAAGTGACAAAAAGAGAATTTGGAGGCAGGGAGAAAAACTTCACACAGAACTAGTGCCTGGGTCAAGGTGACTGCTAACCAGTTTGGGGATCCCAAGCCAGCTGCTCCTCAAGGTCCTGCAACATAGATCCTACGGGACCTCACCAAGAACAAGGGACAGCAGCTCAATGGAGTGCTGCAGTTTGCAGCCCATATATACCTCCCCATAGCCTCTCTGCACAGTATATTCTTCCCCACATCTGGTTGATGGGCTTGCCCAGCTGCACTGTGAGCTTGTTCAGGCTGGAGATCCTTTCTGCGGCATTTTCCTCGGGAAGAAGGGAAGCTCAGCAGCATGCACTTTGCCCCAACCACACATTTTTCTGCAAGAAACTCTAGGCATTCAGCCACAGATAAAGGAAGCATTTTGGTAAGTCACCTAAGCAGAATTATCCCTTCTTTGCAGACAGGGAAATTGAGGCAGAAAACTTGGAACAACAAGTTTTCAGCCTGGACAGTCACTGGTTTCCCATCACTCAGTCCTGAGGTATTTTGGATACCACTGTGAGAGCTTCAGCTACTAAGGAAACAAATCTCTCTTCATACACCTTACTCAAGCTGTGTCATTCAATTCCTCATCTGAGTGAAAGCAATTATGTGGGCATTATCTGAAAGCAAAGCCAGGACTTCACCATCTTTCTCAAACATAAAACTCCATCATCTAGCAAACATCATTTTCTGAGACTTTAGCAAGGCTTTTTACAAGACATGCTGCCTCTCAAGAAATGAGAGGACTAAAAGGTGAGCTTCCCACAGGGAACAGCTTTGTGCTCTGCTGTAAGACATCTAGTGCTGCTCCGCATAAACGTGGGCATTTCTTAACGCCAAATTTGATGCCTTTGAGCAGTTACTGAAAGACAGTGGAGGTCTGGGGTGTTTGTACTTAGCAGTAGTAAGAGAAGTGCCCAAACAAAGGAGTGTCCTTGAAATCTGGGTCTAACAGCAAGCTTAACACTGTGACAGGCTCTTCTGGAGGCTCACACAGCATCATTTTCCTCTCTCCAGCTGCCAAAGATCTTTGAACCTGTGGGACAAATGTTGACCATGAAATTGTAATAAACATGAGGGCTGACTGATTCCGGCTACTCAAGTTTTTTGTTTTCGGGGTTGTTTTGGTTTGGTTCTGTGTTGTTTCTTTTTAACCATAGGACCAGAGGAAACCAGGAGAAAAGGCAACAGTTTAGGTCTTATTTCCATCAGTGCTAATGGCAAACCTGTCAGTAATTTTAAATGTCAGGAGAAAACCTGCAGCTCACAGACTAAAAGACGAAATAAAGCTTTTTTATGTGGTCTGTTGTCAGTGCATTTCTTTAAAGATGCAATAAAAACCTTCACTGGAAATATATTCTTCAATAAAAATACAAATTTCCTCCAAACATAGTTTGGTTGAGATCTTCTATCTTCCACAAAATGGGTAAAAAAGATCAAAACAATTTTCAGGTAAACAGTAGCTGAGGTGTTTGTAAACATTGGACCAAGCCATGCAAACATCTGATGCACAAAAAGCTCTCATTTTTATGTCAAATGCTTGCCTTAAGTTTCCAATAAAAAATTATTACATTTTGGCTAATACACCTACTGTTTTTGTAGGAATTTTAAAGTTTTTGAAACTTCCCAGAGCCACTACAGCTTCCAAGAGGAAGTTCACAGCCTGTTTGCTTCCTAAAGCAAAGGAATGGCCCAGTGGGATCTCGCTGGTCCTCAGAGAAGCTCTAAGGAGAGCCCCTGTGGAGCTGTGGAAGAGATGCAGTGCACACAGGACTTGCGCACACTCCTGCAATCCAGACTGTCACAGCACCAGCAGCGGAGCTCGGCCTGGGGCAGACCAAAATGTGCCAGCAAAGGGTTAAACAGAGGCTGCTGCAGAGCCCCAAGGCCTGTCACTCTGGGTATTCTAGGAGAGCCTGATCGGGTGTGATGAAGAAAAACCACAGACCTGCTCCTCTGGGCTCTGATGCCTCTGTTTGAGCTGCACAACTGCTAAGGCTGACCCCAGAAGCTGGGGGGGAGGATCCTTATATGGACGGATCCAAGCTCCCTCCTCATGCTGTCCAGAAGGCCAGGCACTGTCATTTCAGCATCAGAGTGGCCTTTCTGGTGTGAAGAGCTGTGCAGCACACCCTTGCTTTGAGGAGCAGTGTCCCCTGGTTGCAGGCTGCTTTTTCAACAGCGTCCAAAGGTTGTGTACCAGCCCTTACACTTAAAATACACCTGCCACAGAGCCACCACTGCATCCCCACAGGGGACAGGGAAGGAGCTGGCATGGACTGAATTGGGTTTTCAGATGTGTTTTGCTAGAAATAACAATGGCTATTATAATCCTGCATCCCCAAATGATCCTTCAAGAATTTTTTTTGGAAACTACGACTCAAATGCTACTAAATAAAATCTACTCCTGTGCAGCTAGCCAAGGAGTTCAAGTTCCTTCGGCAAAGTGCATTAACCACAAAGCAAATAACATGTTTGCTGCAAGAATGACAAGAAGGGAGACCTACCTTCATCTTTGTTTTTTGTTTACACGCTTCCATTAGTACCCAGGGAAGTTCAACTCGGGGCTGGGGGACATGGCACGGTCAAGTCCTCAGGTTTCAGCACTCCCTTGGTCATCCATCACCCTGCAACTTCTCCCCAGCAATTCAGTCCCAAGGCATTAAGCTGTCACAGCTCACTAAGAAATTGGGCTTGATGACACCTAAGCAGATTCATTAATGCATTAAGCAAACGCAATCTGATTGGTTCCTTTTTTTAGCCGTTTGGCAAGCAGTGTGCAAACAAACCTGGAGGATGAGGTTCTCGGGGGAGGGCAGGCAGCTTGCCAGTGTTCTTGCTTAAATGGAGGGAAAGAAAGTACCAGCTCCACAAAGCCACACTAGAAGAATTTACAACCTACTGCTTGCTTCAGAATAGTAAAAGGCAGGCGGTGGCATCAGTTGCTTCTGCCTTCTGGAGGGATGATGTGGTTGCCATATGTGCCACAGCACACAGAGCATTACAACTCTAAAGGCTATGTGGCACTAAGCATGACCAAAACAAATCCCAAGGGACTCTCCATTGCATGCAGACTGGATGATACAAACGATCTCTACATGAATCTTGAGGACCATCCAGGGAATATTCTTGTCATCCAGAACCAGGTGGCTGCTCGCTGTGCAGCTGCACCAACTTACAAGCCCTTATTGTTCACTGCTCTCCCATCCTAAAATCACAGCCTTACCAACGAGGCCAGCAAACCAGACCAGTGTGAGGGAGTCAGTTGCTGGTGTCAGGCACACATCTTCGCTGTTAATTCTGTCACATCCCATAACACAAACCAGCTGTCACAGGTGATGAGACTCAAACATAGGTCCCTCCCAGAGACTCGCATTTTGTTCCTCATCAGCATAGTTATTGGTCCCGTAATTCAGTAGAGGTAGTTTTGCAGGACACTTGAATACATTTTCATTGACATATATTTGACTTGTGCAGGCAGCTTGCCCATAGCACTTTCACCTTGGGCTGTGATCTCATTAGACCTCATGAATTAAGCAGGACCAGGCTGGGAAGATACTTGGAGAAGAATCCTTAAGAAGTGCAACAGGATGCACAGTTCTGTAAAACACACTACTAGGAGACACTACTATGTGAACAGTTTGGTAAGATAATTTGTGCAGGACTGCAAAAAGTGCCTTCTTTGGTGAGGGGATGAATCAGTAAAATTCACATCAGTATGCTCTATACATTAAGTATATCTATACTTAAGTATAGAAATATTATCCATATGAGCTGATCAAATAGGGTGGAGCTATTTTTATTCTTCTCAACCAAATTTACCCTGAGGCACCCACCACAGGCATTGCCATTCTTCTCTGCCAGATGACTGTACAGCACCCATATTGTAGAGGATAATGTTCCCTGTATGGCACAAGAGTGGCCGTAAGCTGAGCCAGGTTGAGGGTCTGCCTCACCCACAGCCATCCTCTGCCATGAGCTGCAGTAGATGCCAAAAGTAAGAACAGGCAGGCACCTAGTGATGCATAAACTTCTCTCCAAGTTACTCCAGTTTACTAAAACTGGTACTCTTGGTTATTTCTCTGCAACAAACACATGGTTCTGGAGAACCTGGCAAGAACAAAGTAACACACATGCAGTTGAGTGCTTATTCCTTTCTCCAACATCCAAGGAGTCTGCACAACCTGACACTGCAACTGTCTCACTGTAACAGAGGAATTCCCATTTCTCATCTTGGCTTTGCACTTACAGGTGTGAAGTCCTCATGTGCCACTTCTCCAGGAAAGGGCTACCTAGATTGCCACTGAAGGAAGGCAGCCAGGTTTCAGAACCCTTATGATAGTTTCCTCATTTTGTTTTAAAAATCTTTTGCTTCTCTCAATGCCTATATAATTCTACTGCTGAACATTTAGCAAAGCATTTTATATCTTTCAGGTTTTAATGTAGCTGCTGGTTCAGATAACAGGTGATAAAGCTCTGGAGTTTTACAACAAAACAGCATTTATTGACACATATTTCCTTTGTTTAGGAAAACAAGCTTTGCTTGAGATGTTAGTGAATAAACTAGCTGAAAAAAATGCAGTTCATTTTACCATCTACAAGCCAATACAATGCAGAAACTGATTATTAGCAAATATTTTCCAAATAGCTCACACAAGCCACATTCAGTTGAGTAATTACTCTTGGAACAATTTGCCACGCTGCTGCCTCTGTGCTTGTAGTACGTGTGCACTTGGGTGTCCAAGATATAGGCCAGTGTTTCTACTTCCTAAGTAATTGAAGCAGGCAAAAACCAGAAACAAAATGAACCCAAATGTACATCTGCTTTTCAGTTTGAATATTGAGTGAGAAATTCTGTGTACTAACATTATTGAATCTTTGCAATTTCTGAATACTTCACTGAACAAACCAGTAGCCAGACACGAAATCTCCTGCAACAACAACCACAAGGCAGCTTTGACCAGCAGATATACAACATGATCTTGTGTTCTATTCAGAAACACATAAACCAACCTTGCTTTGACACATTCAACCTGCTATGTTAATTTTTCATCACAGGACTCTTCCCGAGCCCGAAGTTCTCAACAAAGCATTCATTTGCTGCAAAAGAAGGTATAGCCGCAAAGTATAGGTTTTTCTGAGTGTGCCTTACTAGTCAGATATTCAGGGTCTCTGCAACTGCTTGGATAACACTGGAGAAGACACTTCTGTTTCTTGTGCACCTAGTGTCTGGAAGGACACAAGACCACAAAGTTCTACAGCCCCACACCCCTGGGAGATTCCTCTGGCACTTAGCCCACCCCTTGAAACCTCCACAGGGAAAAGTCTTCTGCTCAAGGCCAGGTCAGGGCACGCAAGCCCCAAACAGCTGTGTGTCTCAGCGGTAGAGCTATAGGAGTAAACTGATGCCCGTCCATTAGCAACCTAGTCCTTTTTTCACTCAACTGAAGCATCACACGTGCCTCTCCTAAAGGACATCTGTACCAGCACAGACTGTATGGAGCTGGAAAGCAGCAGTAGCAACTTTCAGCCCATCATTGCATTATTTGGGTTTTGCTTTGACACATCAGGAGGGTTACACGAAGCTAGACAAGATCCTGAATAGGAGGCAGCATCACCATATGACTGATCCATTGTATTTTGTAGAAGGGAGTAGGAGAAGAGGAAGAATCACCAGGCTGCAGTGTGGTTCACCTGCTCATCAAAAAAGCTTTCTAACATGTCCAGCATACCAGGAATTTCCTGACCAAGAACTGCAAAACCTCAGGATTCCTGCATGGCACTCAAACAGTTAAATCTATTTTAGTGCAAAATTTCCTTCCTCCTCTTTCCAAGTGGGAGTCAATGTTGTACCCTGTTTCACATCTGGCCATCAGTTAATTTTTTTTTAAGCTGTGTAATTAAGAGCTTATATAAAGTTGATTTAAAGAGAGTCTGCACTCTGGATGACTCCACTGAGAGTGAGGTAAAAGAGCCTTGACAGATCAGGGTTGGGTTCATTTGCTTTGTTTCCTTCAATAGCTGAAGTTTCAAGGAGGCATCCTAGAAAGTGCAAAGTATATGAACAGAGGTATGACTGGAAACCAGATCCCTTGGGGATCTTCAGTTCTTGTCTAATTTATAAATTTCTCAACAGCTTGCATCAAACACTCTGAAGCAGAGATCACGGCTGGGTTTCTGTCCGCCATTAGAATGAAATATTGTATCTGCCCACAGTGGGGCTCTCAAGCCTCGCTTTAAAAATACCAAGCCTGGAACTGTAAGAAATGGCACTCTGGATAAGACAGGTGACCTAAGCCCCATCCCACTTGTCAGTTCACACATTCCTGATTACATATAACTAATCTGTCACCTTTGTGAGACAGGCCAGTTTAATTAGCTGCAGCTTTATTCCTCTCACAAACCTCAGCCTAACTTTCAGCTAGCTGATTTCACAGCCCTTTGCAGCCACAGAATCAATAGCTTATTTATAAATAGCTTCTCAAGCTTCATGCAGTGCTGGCACATGGTCATCACAGCTCCAAACCCAAGCGCACTCTCAAAGGCAGACCTAGATGCATACACCTGTATGTCTGCATCATTGTTAGCAAAGTAATTTCGGTAATACATAGCCCGGGTATTTCAGAGTGCTTGGCAAAAGTTTGTGGGTTTGGGTGCAAGTGCTAAGCATCTGCAGAGGTTATCTGAGAGCTAATTGGGAAGGGACGACTAAGCAGGACACCACAGAGCAAGGTAAGGAGTGAGAACAGCTAGGAATGAGGCTGTTTCTTATTTTCAGTCAGGTCATCGACCCTCAGCTCCAGATCCATCCCTTATTCTCCTAATACTTTGCTCACTAGGAGAACAGTTTGGTGCTCATGAAAAAAAAAAAGAGGAGTTCTTCATCTCAGCCATCCCATTAACCAGTCAGGCATCCGCACCCCAAACCAGCTGCAGGAACCAGCCCTCCCAGACCAGGCTGGAAACTCTCCGAAGAGCAAGGCAAAACAAAACCCAAGCAGCTCCTGAATTTCCCCAAGTTAATAGCACCTGTTTAGCACCAACTCTTTGGTGAGGTTCTGGTTGCCCATGGGGAGGCATTGGAAGGCTGTGGAGGCTCCCCTCTGAAAGCAGAGACTGGGGCTGCCCCATGCCAATCAGGGCCAGTCCTGCAGCAGCAGCACCACAGGACTCTGCCAAAATGGTGGGACCCCAAGGAAAACATGCTTCAGAAAGGGTGAAATGCCACAAAAATAAAAAGGAGTGAGGAGAAAAGTGAGATAAAGAGCCCTGCAAGTGCCAAAGTCAGGGCAGGGATTGCCCTGCAGCCCCCAGAGAGGAGACCACGGTGAATCAAGTATCCACACTCAGCCCGTGGAGGACCCCATGTCAGAGGAGATCGATATTTCCTGAAGAAAGCCATGGCCCATGGAGGACCTGTTCATCCTCAAGGACTGCACACTGGGGTAGAGTAAGCGTGAGGAGGAAGGAGTGGTAGAGAGCAGCTGTTATGGACTGACCACAGCCCCCATCCCCCTGCACCACCCCATTGAGGGGGACATGGGAGGTAGAGGTGTCAGGAATGAAGGGATGAGGACCAGTCCAGAACAAAGAGGAGGGTAAAGGTGCTCTTTCACATTTGCCTTTGTTTCTCACCATCCAAATCTCTTCTAACTGGCAATAAATTAAACTCATTTTCACCAAGGTGAGTCTGGTTTGCCCATGATGGTAATTGGTATGTGATCTTTCTGTCTTTATTGCAGCCCATGAGCGTGTTACGGTCTTATTTTCTCTCCCACTGTCCTATGGAGGAGGGGGAGCGAGAGAGCAGCTGAGTGGCCGCCTGGTAGCTGGCCAAGGTCAGCCCATCACGGGTGGCATTACTACAGTGGCACCATAGTGACAAAGGAGATGAAAAAAAAAAAAAGAAACAGTTCCAGGTAAACTCCAAGGGAAACTTGCGGGGACCAGACTCCACAAACCCCACCCCAAATGCCACAAGATAGCTCAGATACAAACGCAAGAGGTACCAGTATAAAACACCATGATAACTCCTAGAGGCCCGTTTTGGCAAGGCCTGGTAAACAAGAGAAGGTATCTGCAGCTGTTTCAAGACTTCTCATTGCTTGTAGCTGTAGTCATATTTCTAAAACAAAATTGCAGGTATGCACTCAAGTTCTTTCCCTGAGGCACCATCAGAGTTGAACTTGCATAATCACTCATTTCTGTTCCCCCCCACACCTCTAATGAACAAAGATTTCTTGCACACACATACACCTCCCTTCAGCTCCATCAGTCTNCTTCATGCAGTGCTGGCACATGGTCATCACAGCTCCAAACCCAAGCGCACTCTCAAAGGCAGACCTAGATGCATACACCTGTATGTCTGCATCATTGTTAGCAAAGTAATTTCGGTAATACATAGCCCGGGTATTTCAGAGTGCTTGGCAAAAGTTTGTGGGTTTGGGTGCAAGTGCTAAGCATCTGCAGAGGTTATCTGAGAGCTAATTGGGAAGGGACGACTAAGCAGGACACCACAGAGCAAGGTAAGGAGTGAGAACAGCTAGGAATGAGGCTGTTTCTTATTTTCAGTCAGGTCATCGACCCTCAGCTCCAGATCCATCCCTTATTCTCCTAATACTTTGCTCACTAGGAGAACAGTTTGGTGCTCATGAAAAAAAAAAAGAGGAGTTCTTCATCTCAGCCATCCCATTAACCAGTCAGGCATCCGCACCCCAAACCAGCTGCAGGAACCAGCCCTCCCAGACCAGGCTGGAAACTCTCCGAAGAGCAAGGCAAAACAAAACCCAAGCAGCTCCTGAATTTCCCCAAGTTAATAGCACCTGTTTAGCACAAACTCTTTGGTGAGGTTCTGGTTGCCCATGGGGAGGCATTGGAAGGCTGTGGAGGCTCCCCTCTGAAAGCAGAGACTGGGGCTGCCCCATGCCAATCAGGGCCAGTCCTGCAGCAGCAGCACCACAGGACTCTGCCAAAATGGTGGGACCCCAAGGAAAACATGCTTCAGAAAGGGTGAAATGCCACAAAAATAAAAAGGAGTGAGGAGAAAAGTGAGATAAAGAGCCCTGCAAGTGCCAAAGTCAGGGCAGGGATTGCCCTGCAGCCCCCAGAGAGGAGACCACGGTGAATCAAGTATCCACACTCAGCCCGTGGAGGACCCCATGTCAGAGGAGATCGATATTTCCTGAAGAAAGCCATGGCCCATGGAGGACCTGTTCATCCTCAAGGACTGCACACTGGGGCAGAGTAAGCGTGAGGAGGAAGGAGTGGTAGAGAGCAGCTGAGTGGCCGCCTGGTAGCTGGCCAAGGTCAGCCCGTCACGGGTGGCATTACTACAGTGGCACCATAGTGACAAAGGAGATGAAAAAAAAAAAAAGTAACAGTTCCAGGTAAACTCGAAGGGAAACTTGCGGGGACCAGACTCCACAAACCCCACTCCAAATGCCACAAGATAGCTCAGATACAAACGCAAGAGGTACCAGTATAAAACACCATGATAACTCCTAGAGGCCCGTTTTGGCAAGGCCTGGTAAACAAGAGAAGGTATCTGCAGCTGTTTCAAGACTTCTCATTGCTTGTAGCTGTAGTCATATTTCTAAAACAAAATTGCAGGTATGCACTCAAGTTCTTTCCCTGAGGCACCATCAGAGTTGAACTTGCATAATCACTCATTTCTGTTCCCCCCCACACCTCTAATGAACAAAGATTTCTTGCACACACATACACCTCCCTTCAGCTCCATCAGTCTTCCATCTCTTCACAATATCAAGCCAGAATTGTTCCCCATGAAGCCGTGCTTTAAATCCTTTTAGAGGACAGAAATGCAGAATGCTGCACTTAAGATAGCTGGAGCAGATGACACCCCTCCAAAACCTCCCCTCTCAAGATATTACAGCACTATCATACAAAACAGCATTGAATGCTGTATTTTAAACATCACTGTTTATTTGGCGCTGGCAAGGGAGAGGTGTTAGCCAAAGCAAGGACTGACAAATGGAAGGATGCGGAAACAAACAAGAGCAGGGGCTCTTAGGAGATGCTGATGCAGCAACTGAAAGCATTGAGCTGGCTGGGAAGGTTAATGGAAGGAAGATTTGCACAGAAGAATCTACTCTAATCTAATCCTTCAACAGCCATAATGCGATGACACTTGGTGCCCCACTCAGCAAGCCTTGTTTTTGACGTTCAGTGTGTTTCTTAGCAGATGCAGTTAAGGCTCTAATCTTAAATCCGCAGAAGAAAATAGATCTTTGGCCTCAAAGTTAGATGCTTTGTCTAATCAGTCATTTCCCCTTCCAAGTCACACCAGTCCCTGCATCTGGCCTCAGTGTTGTACTTACGTTCTATATATTGCCCAGTCTTACCACTCCTTTATTTAAAAAGCGGTCATCAAGTTCTTTCTTTTTTTCCTGTCACTCCAACATTAAGAAAATGGCAACAGCTTTCTCCCCAGAGAAGACAGACTGATGTGGCACAAGACAAAGGGGCAAAAGTCACATTCAAAGGAGCACATGCTGAGGCTTGTCTGCACGATCGACCACAAGAGCTCAGGGACAAATCCCAGGCCTTGCAGATACAGATGGAGTTCTACAGCCGTTCTGTGTTAGCTGCATTTTCCTCACCATTTTACAAAGCAATCAACAGCTTGGAGCTGTGGACTGAAAGACATGAAGAAAAAAAACTGCTTTGATGGTTATTTTGTCTCTAACTTGCAACATTTTGGAAGCACTGAGGAGGACCTAGATGCCACCTAGTGCTGCTCCACTCCGGCTTTAGTTGTATAGAAATGTAAACACTTTTTCCCATCTTTTACAGATTCAGTACATCATGCATCAGGCTGGAAGCACCAACTGAGCTCCAAAATTGTCATCAGACCCCTTCACGAAGCAGCAGCAAGCGCAAGTTTCAAAGGGAGACTTCTGTGAGATTACCTTAAGTAAAGAGTGATTTATTTGCAGATAGAGGGGAAAAAAACCTTCCTTATAAACATGAAAATATTTCACTGGAAGCAAGGAAACTCTAGAAAAGGAATTGTCACTTTGAAATGCCTGTTATTTAAAGGTAAAGTCATTTAGGTTGATGCATCCACTACAGTTTTTTTGGGTTTTTTTTTCAGAACAGCAGCACCTTCATCCTATTAGTTTCCTTCACTAAACATATCCCTTTTCCAAATCTTTAATTGTAGCTACAAACTCTATTTCAGCTATACATCTTGCTTTGTGGAGCCCAAACGTATGATAGAGCTTCAGAAAAAACACACGTTTGGAGAGGATCCAAGATCCTTCCAACCTCCAAGTGCTGGAAGCCAGTCAGCTGAAACAGTGAGTTACAAATACCTGTGTTCCTATGTTTCCCGAGTTCACAGTGTGAGATTTTTTTTTAGCATTACAGAAATCTCTGAACCAACACAGCACAACTCTAGCAAAAGCAGATTCTACCAACCTTCGCTGTCAATCCCCTTTCTCAGAAAACCTGGATCCTGCTGGGGGCAGAAAACATGTCTTTGATCCAATCGATGACAGTAACTTCCGACTTGAGGTAGCTGAAAGGGTCATCGGTTCCCATATCAGACATTCTGTGTGATATCATTTCAATCAGACTTACCTGTACGCCACCTTTTTGGCAACTGTCACAAATGGTCTCCCCCAATGCAGAGTGGGAAGATTTTTAATACTTTCATTGATGTGGACATGAAAAAGATTCTTGTTGATGCTGGTTTCCCACAGCAACTGTTGCTGTGGTTATAAATCATTTATTGCCCCCCATTGGCCAACAGCTGAATATAAAGAATGAGTTTACTACATTGGAAGGAACACAAAAAATGCAAAAGCCTGCTCCTTCTAAAACGTGCCATCTGGCTCCAAAATACTTTGGGCTGGTTTATTACAGGGGCTTCTGGAAGTCACTAAAATAACCACTAGACAACTGCTTTCTAGAGTTGGTGAATGCAAATTGTTCTCCAATGTATGGAGGCAGAGTTCAATGGGGTCCTAAGCTTGTGGTGCAGCGACCATTACAGGAGGAATCTTGAGACAAGCCCTCTTCCCCCACACCCCCCCCCCCCNGGTCTGACCATGACTTCACTTCCTCTCCTAGATAAATAAGATTTGTGTGAGTGAATCTTACTGTTATCTCTCTTACCTTCTTGCTGAGCAATTTTATATCTTGCTGCCACAACAGGAGCAGAGATGGAGACACTTGGACAAAACTTTCCTCATGCAGAGGC
>WEIS01029034.1:0-24552 GCA_013389965.1 Todus mexicanus
AATTACAGTTAACTGGTATGCTATTGTTTTCATTAAAGTGTATTGTTAACATTCTTTATAATTGCATCTTACATTGTACTTAAAGCAGTCTTTAACAGTAACATACACATCACGCTCAATGTTTCCCATGGTTTGCTTGGAATAAGTGCTAGACTAATAAACTTGCAATTGGCCAAGTAATACTTCCTAGTCCTTGGAGCCTTTGCCCACCACTGACACTTTACCTGTTCATATATATACATCTGTCATTGGGCAGCACCAGACAGAGAGTACTATGATAAAAAAAGATACATTTTTGTGAAGGTTACCTATTTCTGCATGCAAAAATCTCAGTTCTACAAAAAGCATCTACAAGAGCTTTTAAAAATATAGCAAAGGTAAACACAACATAACCCCTAAATTTTGATGCAGCTCTGACTCTTGACACCCACAGTTAACACAAACATCGTTCAGTGAAGTTAAGGTATGTATACATGTGTTATTATTTACACAGTGCTTCAAAGATACAAACTGTTGATGTCCTAAATGCTATTCAAACCTACATAAAATTTCCAGTTTAGTACAAGCATTAGAAATATAGGCCACTTGAGACAATATAAAACCTCGGTGAACAGGAGTGTAACTCTAGTTCAAAGCTGATGCTCCAGTAAGACATACAGGGTCCTGGCTTATTGAAAAATTCAGAAATACCTTACAATTAGCTGGCCATTTAGTGAAACACTGTAATGTCTAGGCTGTGGCATGGTTACAAGGAAAGGACATACAATGACACTGAGCAATAGAATCAGATATGCTATAAAATAACAGTCCCAAAATAGAAAGCGTTGCAATGAATTATTAAAGTTGCTTATTTTAACATTTTATTTACTGAATTTTGCATTATTAAAATTACAAATCATCAACTCACATTGTGTTGTCATTGGATCTGGCCTCCCTGAGATTTGCTTTGTTCCCACTCAGTCTACCCAGTTGGTTAACATGATCTCAGCTCCTGACCTTTTTCTCATTACACCTTTATGATTCATGCCACTGTCTCCCTTTTGCCCATTCCTTCTCATTTGAATTTTCTTGGCTGTGCCTGCAAAGCTTTGCAAAGCTCCAACACACCATGAATCTCTCATCATGTGTTTTCCCATATGCAACACCTCTTGTCCTCCATGTCCCAGACTGCTAAGTTGCTGCCTCCTTTCATTTAATTTTATCCCTGGCACTCATCTTTCTTGCAATAGTCAAATGAAAAAAAAAAGAATTAAAAATTTCTTGATAAAACAGAATCTCTCATGAGATGCCCAGCATATGCCAGCTTTCCTGTGATTGTTTTCATACTGTATAAATTTTCATGTACTTTTGCTGAAATATCTAGCGTGGTTTCAAGTATAGGTCAATCAATGGATTCTTTAGCATGATAACAAGGAGAGACTACTTTTGTGGCATGCCCCAAATGGACGAAGGCTTTGAGGTTAAATTCCTTAAAGTGAGCATCCAAAAAGGAAGGAATCTGTGATGCTAAAAATGGAACACTTGAAACAGAAAACTTTTTAGGCAGAGTGAAAGTACAAAGATACAGAAACAGCTCTACTTAAACTCTTCTGAGTTCCTGGGAAAAGCCTGGATCTTTCTATCCCATCCAAAGAGGTAACTTTACCTCAGCTTCAGAATGGGATCCCAGTCTATTCCTGCTTGTCTGTCTTTCTCCCTCCGTGTCTTACACGGTGCCCACCTCCAGCCTTTTGTGCAAAGCACGATGTACTAAACACACAAAAAGATGAATCATCCATCATGATCTTAAAGAGAACTGAGAAAGCAGGTCCCATGGACAATCCCTGTATCATCTTCAACATTGTTTTGGTCCTTATTTGAAGTTAAAGAACCTCAATAAGGTTAATTCCTTCTGGGGCAAAGCCGCAGTGCAGATAATCCAGGCAGCAATGGCATAAGCAGGGTCTGACTTCTTTTGTGGCTTGCTTGCTTTATATTCAAAACTACCTATTTATAACATTTCTCATATGAATGCTAAAACAGTATCTGCCATTTTTAAAACAACACTTATCTGTACTGGTGAAATCTTTTTATTTTTGAAACTACCTACCTTCTGACCGTAGTCATACTGCTGGCAATGACAGCTGTGGTTTGACTCAAGTCACACTAGCAATGATGTTTTGCCGTTACACCACACTTGTGTTTTTCTCTCTGAAATTTCTCCTGATAGATGAACTTTGGCATATTTCAAAATGTCAATTCAGTGCCTGGGTAATTTTAAGACCGTCAGTGATACGTCTTAGTGTCTGAGTAGGGATGCTAAGTCTACCACACCTAAGCACAACACTCACTGCCGTTACATGTCCTTAGAGCAGATTGTGTGGGAGGAGAGGCTACACTGCTCATCAGTCATGCTTAGGCACATGTTTAGCTTTAGCTACAGACGTATAGTTGACATGCAGCACCATTATACCTGCTACCTTTCACTACCTGCATCTGAGCTTCTCATCTTGTTCTGGGTAGACACAGGTGATGCTGACTGGGCAGCAGAGCAGGAGCTGATATGAGTGTCTAAGAGCTGAGTTTGTTCAACTGGAGAAGAGAACTGAAGTGGGATGCAACTGCTGTCTTCAGCTACCTGATGGGGTTAGAGGGAGGGCAGTCAGACTCCTCCAAGAGGTGAGAGGTGAACGGAAACTTGCTGCAGTAAGAAAAATTCTGATTAGATGTAAAGGGATTTTTTTTTTCTCTAACCGTCTCAATTATTTTGACTGCAAGGGAGTTTGGGTGAGTCATGCCATATACGTGCTTTGGAGGTCACACCTTCCTCTCCACTGACCCTACGCGTGAGATGGGGTAAGCAGTTCAGCTGGAGGTGGTTGCACTGCAAACACCAGCTGTGCCACAGAATCTTCTTGGCTACGCTGCTTGGAATCACCCAGCTGCTTGCCTTTGTGCCTTTAAGGTATTTTAAGAATAATAATATCTTCCTTAATAGTCCCTGAACTCATTTTAAGGACAAAAAAAGTGGAATCCATACATCCTGACTTGTTGTTATAAATGGGCATAAGTTTGATACACAGCAAATGTTACTAATATATTTTTTCCTATTCATAAAAATGGTGTTGCTCTTCTGTTGGGCTCAAGCTCTCTTTGTCATTAAAAGAAAATTCAAGGGATCAGGTAATCATTCCCAGGCTGCTTCCATTTCAGGCTAATGATCAGGAAAAGCAACTACTGAGGTAGCGTGCAATTTAATACTGCTGCTATCTCATGAATGATTCCCTGGAAGGTTAATCAACATAATGTCAGTGTGTATTTTCTTCTTTGATCCAGCTATCTGTGCCAAAGCAGTATGTTTCATGTGGAAAAGCCAAGATATTTTTCCAAATGTAATACCTAGCACCAAGGCTTTCTGTATCTGGCAATAATAGGAAGATGACTTGCAGATGCTGGCCTCTGCAAGGCACTCAGTTAACTTGGCACAGTCTTACTCTGGTAGGATTCCAGTCTTGGTGGTTGTAAAATCTGTCAACGTAGACGTCTGCTTGGTGCTGAACAAGCTTTGTTTACTATTCGTCTGTGTGCTAGAAAGGAGTGGAAAGGAGTCTGCCTTTGGCCAGATCACCTTCTGGCTAAAAGGCAGTGCTAGAGTTTTCTCATTTGGAATCTTATTTTATTCTGAATCATGTCAAAACAGAAATAAATATTGCAACCTCACAGATACTTAAGAGCATGTGAAATGCAGTTTATGTGAGAGTCCCAAAGACTTCTGTCCGAGCTGGAGCAAGGGGTTGCCTTCTGTGCCTTTTGTTGCCAAGACTATTTTTTTGCACAGCCTCAACCAGTCCTCTCGATGCAATGCAAATTCAAGAAAGTTCTCTTTATAGTATTTGGAAATAAGCATTGCACAGATATTTTGTTAACATCTGTCTGCCTCAGTTTAGGGAACAGAAACTGATTCATCTGAGGAAGCTGCTGGCAACTGACATACAGGAAAGCTGAATTACAGCCAGCATCAGAATCATGAAAATGCACTGTTTTGTTCAGAGGGAAAAATTTTGTCATTAGCCATGCCAAAACCTGCCTTCTTTGACAGAAATGGATGAGAGCGCATTATCTTATCTCAACATCCAGTTTACCAGGTCACACACTGGCAGTCCTAATCGCATCCTTGATTCTGCAGAAATGACAAAGCCAAACCTGTTCCTGGCTCCGAAGAAGCTTCTCTACATGTGTGTCTTTGAAAATGGGGTACGTGGCCACCCTCTCACACAACAACAGGTAGCCCTTGCAGTGAACCCTTTTTTTTGTCATCTTCATCCTACTTTAGAAGGGCTCTGGTGTCAAGGAAATGATATCTGGATACAGCAGCAACCACTGCTACTGTGGCTGCTTACCAGCCCTACACTGGAACTCTCGGCAAAGCCCTCCCTGGATAAAGCGGTTTCCATCCCAAAAATTCCATGAGGTGAGAGATGCATCATCAGGACCAAGAGAGGCCACACCTGTCCAAACTCTGTTGCTGAGGATGGGAATTTTTTAGGGCAATATTTTCATGAATGACACTGAGAGAAAGCATTGCTCTCCTCTCCAGTAGAATAGTCATTAAAGAAATCTCTGGAGATGGCACAGCCTGGGATATTGTGAAACATTAATTTCTTCTGAACAGTTCTGGATTATTTTAAGAGTTTTATTTTCTGACTCGTTGGTTCTGAAGCCCTACTAAGTAACACTGAAAGTACCAAAATGAGAAAAAGAGGAGGAAAGTCATGTCTCTCCTAATGTTTGGTACCTTTTCATCTCAGAAAGTGCCTCAAATGTTTGTGGGTTGTTGTTTTTTTTCCTCTCTGCAAGTTGTTTATACCTCCTGGGAGAAATTCTTAACAGAGGAAAAACAATTTGATGGCTCTGGGAATGTCATCAGGAAAATACTGCGTTTCCCTGACTCTGTGAGCGCAAATGTGCAGCTGAGCCTGCTAATGTGGACAGATGCTTGAACAGCATCTTCAGCACACGTGATAAAAAATGAAAGACTGCAGTGATTCAATAGCTCCAACTTCTATTCAAACAAAAGCATTTGTTGATTATTATACCACAGTTAAAAGACATTTGGAAGTGATGGGCAAATAGCTTCAGTCAAGAAATAATAAAGCAATAATAACACAAGTAATATGTGGCTATGTTGATCTTAGTGGAAATTACTCCTGGTTTCATTTAGTTATCTCTGTCTTTGGTACTGTAATACATGACTTGCACATCTGAAGCAAATCTGCATTCCACTTCTCCCAAGCATTTCAGGGAAATTGTAGGAATAGAAGTCACTTTGGGCTGTCCCATAATGCTGAGACAGCAACATTGTCCATATATGCTACCAAATAACGTGCCGGCATTTACTAGGAACAGGGTACAATACGTTCTTCCACCATTGAACCAAAACAGGGGTAAGGCAATGAAGTTTTACAGTGTGCTGTCTGACTCCTTGAAAGGTGATGCACAGGGGCAGTACCATGAGCACAGTACAAGTCATGCTCAGCAACTTGCAGGATGAATCCTCTTTGAAATGAACCAGACATCTCTAGATGGTTTCACGCATTTTATCAAAAACTTCCAAAATAAACCAGTTACCAAAGGAACCTCCTGTTATTACAGAGTTGCAAAATGGTAAGTTTCTGCTCTAATTAAGAAAATATGAATATATAGCAAGCACAAAGTGTAAACTGAAGGGTCAAGTCCATGCTGTTCAAAAGTCTCTTAACAGAAAGCTGAGCCAGAATCGCTGCTGCTGTAAATCATTGACTTTCCTGTTAATGATCTGAAACTCATTTGTTGCAGTGTACTGTGATGTTCTTTCAAAGGATGATGTGTGGCAGCGTTGTGCAGTAACTAAAGGTTTTGTTGTGTGCTGGTTTTGGCTGGGATAGAGTTATTCTTCTTCACAGTAGCCATCAAGGGACTGTGTTTTGGATTTGTGCTGAAAACAGTGCTGCAAACACAGGAATGTTTTTTTTATTGCCGAGCAGTGTTCACACAGTCAAGGCCTTTTTAGCTTCTCAACCTACCCCACCAGCAAGTAGGCTGGGAATGCACAAGAATTTGAGAGGGGACACAGCTGGGACAGCTGATCCCAACTGAATAAAGGGATATTCCATGCCATATGCTCAGCACATAAACCTAAGGGAAGAAGGAGGAAGGAAGGAACACTCAGAGTGATGGCATTTATCTTCATAGAATAATTGTAGAATCATAGAACAGTTTGAGTTTGAAGGGACTTGTAAAGATCATCTAGTCCAGTCCCTCTACAGTGAACAGGAACATCTTCAACTAGATCAAGTTGTTCAGAGCCCTGTCCAGCCTGACTTTGGATGTTTCCAGGGATGAGGCCTCTCTCACCTCTGGGCAACTAAGTATAAAAAATCTCTTCGTTATATCTAGTCTAAATCTACCCTCTTTTAGTTTAAAACCATTACCCCTTGTTCTGTCACAGAAGGCCTTGCTAAAAAGACTGTCCTCATCTTTCTTATAGGCCCCCTTTAAGTACTAGAAGGCTGCAACAAGATACCTCTGGAGTCTTCCCTTTTCCAGGCTGAACACCGCCAACTCTCTCAGCCTTTCTTTCATAGCAGAGGTGTTCCAGCCCTCTGATCATTTTTGTAGCCCTCCTCTGGACCTGTTCCAACAGATCCATGTCCTTCTTGTGCTAAAGCCTCCAGAGCTGGACACAGTGCTCCAGGTGAGGTCTCACCAGAGTGGACTAAAGAAGCAGAATCACCTCCCTTGATCTGCTGGCCGTGCTTTTTTTGATGCAGCCCAGGATGCGCTTGGCCTTCTGGGCTGCAGGCTCACATTGCAAGCCCATGTCCAGCTTTTGATCCACCAGCACCCCTAAGTTTTTCTCCTCAGGGCTACTGTCAATGCCTTCATCCCCCAGTTTGTATTGATACCAAGGATTGCCTCAACCCAGGTGCAGGCCTTTGCACTCTTCCCAAGTAATGGTTACACGTGATGGAGTCCTACTTTCCTGGAGGTGACTGGACACCAGCCTGTTAATGGGAAGTAATGAATTAATTCCTTGTTTTGCTTTGCTTACATAGGCAGCTTTAGTTTTATCTGTTAAACTATCTTTATCTCAACCCATGAGTTTTCTCACTTCTATTCTCTCATTTCTCTCCCCCATCACACCAGGGGGAGTGAGTGAATGGCTGTGTGGGGCTGGGATTAAACCACAACAAATTGCAATAAAAGATAAATCCATAGGTTTATGTTCCTGCGAAAGAGTAGCCATTGAATGATAGTTTCCTAAATGAGTCATTATGACCATGAATGAGGTTTGGAAAATCAGACAGAGAGGAACTGTGATCTGCAGGCAATGGATGCAACTGTTCTGAGGACAACATGATCACTAGTGACCTTACAAAAATCAAAGTAAACACAGGAAAAAATTGCAGCTTTAATCCAAAACTGTATTTTGCCCTTCATCTTCCACGGCTTTGCATTAGGATCATTTCAGAAAACAGTAACCTATAGGTGGCATTCAAGGATAGCAGATTACTTTGGTTTTGCACACAGGTATAGTGCTGCCACACTTGACCACACAGGAATGCTATGAATNCCTGGGGAGGACAACCAGCCCAACAGAAGCAAATTAAAAAAAAAAAAAAAAGTGCTTGAAGAACATAAAGAAAGTAATAGCAGTATCACCACTTCCACTCTTGCAAATATTACTGCAGCAGGACTTGAGACTAGATATGAATGAGGGAGAAACAAAAGCACCTGGAAGCACTGAGAGGCAGTCTGGAACCCTGAGCAGGGTGATGGGACACAAAGCTGTCTTGCAGATGAGAACGATCACATATGACTTGTTTTCCACAGCCATCCAAAATACTATCCAAGCAGACCCCACTGTATGAGCCTCTACCACTGTGGGGATTCCCTCCCACCTGTTTGTCAGATGTCTGGAACAAATCACACGGTAGCTCGGTCCTCATTCCCAGGCTACCCTCAGAAATGAGATGTCTGCTCTCCATATCATCATAGCTCTTTGAACTAACATGACAAGCCATCACCTTCACAGTCAGCCCGGAATATCCAGGAAGCAGGGCATGCAGTCAGGATAAAACAGCATAGCACCCTGTCTTTGCTAAGATACAAACTGCACAGGAGTGTCTTGACCTGTGCAGGAGCAACCTATTCTCCACCCATAAGCACAGGTCAATCCTTCACAGCAGCTTTACCTGCTTGACTCCCTCTCTACCCTGGGGCTTCACCCCAACAGAGTGCTTTGATTGCTTCAGAATCTGTTCTAATACCATATTTCATCCCAGCTGGCATTGGAGGATGCTGGTGTGTGCCTGTTGCCATTCATCTTATTGCAGCTGGAGATCCCCATTCAGAGCAAAAATCAGCCACAATATTTTTATCTCCTAAGCATAACTGTTAAATTGCACAAACTACAGAGTCTAGCCCCACCGTTACCATACATGGTTGCTGTATCTAAGGGCACAGGGCAGCCAGCCGGTAAGCCCTTCTCACAGGGCAGAGTAATATGTTGCTACCATCACTGCCTACCTTTGCTAAATTTGGTGATCTGCAAGGTGTGCAATACCCTAATCATGTGCTGAAAAGGTTTTCTTAATGAATTTACAGTTTGGATATTGCTCAGATCTAATTCGCAAGGTCAAACCTTGCTTTGCTGAAGTTATGATATTCTTCTTTGCATAAGCAACTTGTCCATACAAGACTTTTCCTCTGCGAATTTCATAAAGCATTGTACAGGGTGTAATTAAAGCAGTCTGTTTCTACAGCACGTTATGTCTGTTTCTTCTTTTCATTATTAGATGTGATGACACATTTGCCTGTGTGGCTTCCCACAGATGGCACTGAAATTTTGTGATCAAATGGTAAGAGTAAACCAACTGTCAGCTCTGATCACAGCTTCCCATATTGCTCCGCTGGTGTAAGAATACTACTCTAATAAAGGGCTGCTTGTTATCAAAGATTTACAGTTTGCACCAAGGGTGGAATTTGAGAGTAAGGTATCTAATTCAACATTTACAGATTCAAGATTCTGTTAAGTAGGTTTATGTTCTAAGTATAGTTTTTATTTGTAATCACTTTTAATAAGTTAATATATGAAGAATTTTCATTCCGCTTTTTTTCCCCCCCAAGACAATCAGTCTTTTAAAAGCTCAGAAACTACACTAAAACATTTTAAAAATACATGTAAAAATCATTGAAACATTTTCTATAAATGCCCTTTCAAACTTCTAGAAATGTATTTTTAGAAGGTTTTAAAAATCTTTGACTAAAACAAAAGAGTTTTATTTTATTTATGATAGTTTTGAAACATATCTTTGAACCAACTTTACTAAAATCGTCGTATGTGTATGATAATAAGAAGCGAACATTACTAGTGTGTTTAAATCCACAGGCAAATTTCATGGCAACCTAAATAAAATTCAAAATAATGTAGGTGATCAATAATTCAAGTGCTTTGAAAATTCTGACCGCAATAATCAAGTGTAATGTATGCTAAAAAAAAAAAAAAACCCAGACATGTTGCGTGATTTTGTTTGGTTTAAAGCACAAAATTAATTTATAGGGAAGATAGATTTAGTTTAGAGGGTCCCAGTGTAGTGCTAATGCAAGGCATATACATACCTGGCACCACCCAGCTCATCTCAGCCTCCTGTGAACAGATCAGACTTGTCTCAGGGGCAAGGAAATTTGGATCTGACATTTAGGAATCTAGCCAGGATTTCTGCTTGGTGATTCAGATGCTGACAAAACAGCATAAATGATGCAGATCAAACATTTCTTTGCAGTTTTAGTTTTTTCTACTATTCACAAATAACCTATGAACAGAATTTGATTTTGACAGATTTGTTCAATATTCAAAATAGTCAGAGCACATTCCAGGATACATCTTGTTTTCAAATTATTTCTTTTCAGTACAGGTGTTTATTCAACTCTTTGCTGAGTATCATCCTCTGCTGATGATTGGAGGAGTGAAAGATTTTTCGACAGAGAAAAGAGAAACAACTTCCTCAAGCTAATAAACACCTGAGTGAGTAGCAAGCAGGCTCCGCCTGCAAGGTCAAGCTGTGATTTTCTTGCAGAGAGGTGATGGAGGCAACTGGTATTGGTGGGCCTCTTTCCTGATTCACCTAGATCCTCAAGCCACTCAGACTCCTCCCTTTCCCTGCCTTGGTCCTTCCCCTAAATGTCTTATAGGAAGTTTCATTCTTAATTCCCTTAAAATGTCCCATGAGTTTCACGCAGTTCTCCCCTCATGCACCCCAAAATAAGTCCCACGCCACTGTGGGCAATCAGCTCTTGGTTTGTTTCGGTTGGCCAGGAAGAGGGGACCCCCACCTTGTCCCACCTCAGTGGGCTTCCTCCCAGGTCTGCTTGGCCTCCTTTGATGGTCTTGGAGTAGCTGATCTGGGGGCTCTGTTTTTTCTTTCTTCACTCAGGACTTGGAGTTTCATTTGCTAAGCCTTTGGACAAGGAACTAATCAAAAGGTTTGGGTATCCTCTGGTCTTTCTATCAGCATTACACAGGGAGGAGAAACCTGCATCAGTAGGGCAACTAGTGAAATTAGCCAGCAGTGCAGGTTTGGCAGTGGAGAGGGGAAACCCCTCACTATGAAACCGCGGTGCCTAAAGCTCATCCCAGGCTGACACTTCCACACTAATCAGATATTCTTCCACCTTCCTGCTGCTCTCGAGAGACTGATTAAATGGAGGGATCAATGGATGGCTTTGCAGTAATTTCACACTCAAAGAGGATTCCTTCTCCTCTCATTATAATTAAAATAATTGACATTTTTCTATGTTAATAAGCTACTTGATTTCTTGGCAGTGCTTGTTGGGGCTTAACGAACACCAGCATGGTCTGGTTTGCTAATATACATTGTTCTTTTTAGTTCTATAGATACAGATGGTTTCTCAATACCACATGAAAGATCAATTTGACTAAGATATGGTATTTAGTATTAGAATTTCTCATGCACATATTAAATAGTATTTTTAAAGGTCATAGCAATTTAAATTGTGATCTGATGAACCTTGCAGTTTAGTGCAGTATGCATTAGATGTATTTTCAGATTTTTAAGTCAAAGACATTAAAAACCATTATGTTATAATTTTATTCTGAAATTGTTTTCTACACTAGTGGCATTTAGTGCTTTTACCTTGGGCAGAAGCCATGTTATTTAGTTTTACACCGGCTCCTATAATCCCCCCAGCTGTGGGGAATGCTGTTCCCCTACAGCTTGGCACAAAAAGAAGTGAGATCACAAAAAATGTCTGTGAAAGTATCTGGACCTAAAAATACGATGCGCCAGTCTCATTTCAGCAACACAGGAATAAAGTGTCTGGGTTTTAGAAAATCAGATCAACTTCCTAAGGGTCTTGTTAAATTGCTGAGTGTAACTTGTGATTGGAATTGATTGTAAAGATCTTGGTTGAGCAGGTTAAACATCTGCTGGATTTATTATGGTTTTATTTGTACTTCATCTGTAACTGGTACAATTAAGCCAATGAGAGTAAGCGAATCAAATCTAATTTACTCTAATGGACCAAAAAGGAGAGAATAAACACAGTGCTACTAGATTCAAATGATTAAACATGTCTCTGAGGTATTTTTTTTAACATAGAAGAATCATAGTGTTTATGCCATAATTAATCACTATGGAGTGATGTAAACTATTCTGAGAATTCATTCATTTTTCATAAAGTTTCATAAAAATGCTAAATGAAACATGTGAAGGCAATAAAATAAATTTCATTGGAATTGGGTACATTTATTTGTATAACTAGTTACCTTATATCTAAGATCATTATGGGATTGATACAGAGACCTATTTATCAAATTGAATGAAAATTTGTGTACCCTTCTTTTTCATGTTACCTGGCCTTTCAAAGACAAAATTCAGCACATCTGTATGATGTGTACATTCAGCTGCCTACTATGCACATATCATGTTCAGGTTCCTTAGGTGACCATAAAAGTTACAGTTACATAACCAGGATTAATTTGATATTTGGTATTTTTAAAAAGTGTACAAAATGGAACTGAGAGGTCCATCTATTCTACCCTAGATAGAAGCTGCAAACTGTTGAGTTTGGAGTCCTTCATTTTTCCCATCAGCAGGAAGACAACCGCAGCTTACAGCTGTTTACTCACACTGCCATCTGGAAAGAGGAGTTATTCTAAAATAAGTAAGCTAAATAAGAAAACTATTTACAGTCTTAACAAACGGAATGCTCAGTGTGAGCTTACCATATCGTATGGAAACAATCCTTTCTTTTGGAATGACCTGGGTTTTTGTACCAGTGTGAGGTTGCTAGGTTTTCAAATTCCAGACGGGCCTATTTATTAAACCATTTCCTTTGGTGCCTCTGGAGACATTTCATCATGACAGACGGCAGCTGCAGTCCCCAGGGAGTTGCTTTGTACCTGCTTGTTTCTCATTGCATCTTTTCTGTCATCCTTAACCTACATGCTCTTATGTGAAGTTATGTTTTGGCTCTTCCACTGTAGGAGAGAAAGCATATTTCCATGTACAAATAGGTTGGAAATAACAAATACATAGTAAATGTGAATATATTTTATTCCATGGTGAGACATCTTTGCAAATATCAATATTCTGCGAGGACTAACAGTTTCCTTAACCTCCTAAATTTCTTTTTCAGGACTTTGTTAGGGTACCTCTAAGGTTCCCTAGGAAAGTAGAAATTACTCAAAATCATTCGTGAGAAAGCGTGTTGCTCTGGAATACTTGGATATTTAGCAAACAAGTGAAAATAAAAATAGCAGGATTTATACTCTAAGAGCAGTACTTTTCACAACTGAGGCTATCATCACTCATCACATCACTTAAACAGCAAATTCACAGTGACAGTTTTCAGTCTGGGCTTGTACAATATCTAGTGTGAAGGAGTCCTGGCCCACAGCTGAGGCTTCAGAATAACATAACCATCAAGGCATACTATGTTGCTATAGCAAATTTACCACTGTCTTGGCATAGACTATAGCTCATATTTTTTCAGTCAGTACCGTTCCCAAAAATATTTTTGCAAGTGGGGCCACCAAGATGAGGGAATCATTTCCACAGCCCGTGTTAACATGTGATTCCTGACACAACTGAGCTGCAGTGATGGTGTGGGGAGCTTTTTACTACCTTGATGAGCTGAGCAGCCTAGGAGAGGCATTGCACTTGTGTCCAGGCTATGGAGAGCACACCAGTGCTAAGCCTTCACACTTATCCTGGCTTTGGGATGCTAAGAGAGACAACAGCTCAGGTGTTGCAGCTGTGAGACAATTTCAGCAGATCCTCTGTGATGCATCTGAAGAGCCAGTCAGGCAGCCACATTACCCACGTTCCTCCCAACCCTCCTGAGCCAAACTCAAACTGGGCTCCAATATCATAGAGACTGTGAACGCAATTCACCTGGGAGGTGGCAGGCTCCTAAATCACCTTGTGGTTGTCCCTAATTGCATGAGTTTTCCCTTCAGAGCAGAATCAACTTTAAAACATGACTGGTCTGTTTGATTTTGCCCTGAAACGGCAAGAGACAGCTCAGATAGTGAGAGCTGAGATGGCTGGAAATCTAAAATTATTGTAAATATATGAAAATGTTCAGTCTGCACTAAATGTCAAATATAGATGAAAGTTTTGATTTTTAGCAGGCAGAAAGTGAATGAACTCAGCATTAATGCTCAGTCACATATCCATGCAAACACACACATCCATGTTCTTCACACACATCCTTCATTTGCCTGGGTTGCTGCTGCCGTGTGACATGATCCCAATGACAAGAATCAGACTCCCTGAGCATTTGTACCATGCATATTTTGTATCAGGAGTAAGATGCACGCCAGAAGCCTGCTGGATAATCTGCAGATCTTTTGTCTTTTCTTTGTAATGTTTTATTTAAGCGATTGAATCAATAAACCTATTCCTGCAATACTGCCCAACCACCGGTTGCCTTTGGAGAGTGACTTCTGGGATCACTGATCCATGGAGTCAGTTCAAAGGATGCATGTACTCTGCCTCGCTGCCCCGGGATAATTGCTGGTGCTGAGTCATTGGTTCTGAATTGAATCAGCTCAAGGAAAGTGATTTCTGCACGTAAAAATTTCAGAGCTGGGTGCGGGAATAGATGTTGAAATGCAACATCTGCCTACAGATTTCTCATTCTTTGATTTTTGCTCAGGCTTACAGCTGCGTATTAAGTGATGTAGTTCTAAAACGTGTAAAAGACAAAACAAGCTCTTCCTTTTCAAAGTGGCAGACCAATTCAAAATTACAATGAATAATTTAATGAGTATGATTAATAATTACTTTCTTTTTAAAATATAATGAGTATGGTTTTGATGGGTGGATTTAATGCATTACACCTAGCAAACATTGCTTTTGAAAACTGCTAAAAAATACTCTAACTAATCACCTGGAAAATAACTGTGTACCAAATGAAAGGGACAGGAGCCCCCTGGGATGGTGGATCAGAGCCTTCAGTGAGCTGGCTTTAATTATCAGCAAGATAGTGAGAAAACATCTTTCCAGAGTCATGATGCCAAAGCTAAAATTCAAAGTATCTACCACTGCAGAAGGGAGGGTGCAGGTATAGATTCATAGAATCATTCTGATTGGGAGACACCTTCAAGATCAAGTCCAACCATTAACCCAGTACTACTGCCAGGTCACCACTAAACCATATCCTTAAGTGCCACATCTACGCGTCTTTTAAATATCTCTAGGGATGGTGACTCCACCACTTCCCTGGGGAGCCTGTTCCAGTGCTTGACAACCCTTTCCTAATATCCAATCTAAAACTCCTCTGGTGCAAACTGAGGCAATTTCCTCTTGTCCTATAGCTTGCTACATGGAAGACCAGGCCAACCCCCACCTTCCTACAACCTCCTTTCAGGGGGCTGTAGAGAGCAAGAAGGTCTTCCTGAGTCTCCTTTTCTCTGGGCTAGAGTTCCCTCAGCCCCTCCCTGTAAGACTAGCTCTCTAGACCTGAGGTGTGCTCTAGCACCTCAATGTCCTTCTTGTAGTGAGGGGCCCAAAACTGAACCCAGTATTCGACGTGCAGCCTCACCAGTGCCCAGTGCAGAGGGATGATCACTTCTCTAGTCCTGCTGGCCACACTATTTCTGACACAAGCCAGGATGCTGTTGGCCTTCTTGGTCACCTTGGCACACTACTGGCTCACATTTAGCCCATTGTTGACCAACATCCCCAGAGCCTTTTCTACCAGGCAGCTTTCCAGCCACTCTTACCCAAGCCTGTAGCATTGCCTGGGGTTGTTGTGACCCAAATGCAGGACCTGGCACTTGGCCTTGCTGAATCTCATTCCACTGGCCTCAGTCATCGATCCAGCCTGTCTAGGTCCCTCTGTAGAGCCTTCCTATGTTCAAATAGATCAACGCACCCACCCCAAATGGTGTCATCTGCAAACTTACTGAGGGTACCCTCGATCCCCTCACCCAGATCATTGATAAGATATTAAACAGGACTGGCCCCAGTGCTGAGTCCTGGGGAACACCACTTGTGACCAGCCTCCAGCTGGATTTAACTTCATTTACTACCACTCTGTGGGTCTGGCCATCCAGCCAATTTTTTATCCAATGTAGTTGTCCTGGGTTCAGCTGGGCAGGGCTAATTGTCACCAGCAACTAGTGGCCTCATCAGCTGGGAAGGGGCTGCAGCTGGGAAGGGCTCCAGTTGTGGTAACCAACCCAACCACCCCATGGGACATTTGGTATCAGATGAGTCCTGCACCCTATATAAGGGGAGGGCTGGGCTAGGGCTGGGTCTGTTTGCAACCAGCTCCAGTGTGGGGCTTGAGTCTGTGGTTGTGCAGGGACAGATCTGTGTTTTGGCTGTAAGTAAGCCTTATGGCCCCTGTTACCTTCTTCAAATAGCATTTCTTTCTTTGTGTTATTCTATTCAACTGCCCTTATCCTGGCCCATGGAGCCTCTTCTTTTTCTTCATGATTCTCCTTCCCTTGTCACAGCATGGGCTGTGGAAGGAGTGGGAGAAGCTGTGGGTGAGTGGTTGTGTAGTGGTTTACTATTAAAGACTGAGGCAAAGAAGACATTCAGTATCTCAACACTTTCCTCATCCTTGGTCACTGTATTTCCCTCTGCATCCATTAGAGGATGGAGAATGTCCTTTGTACTTCCTTTTGATGTCAAAGGATTTATAGAAGCATTTTTTTATTGTTGTTCATGGCAGATTAAGTTCTATTTGGGCTTTGGGCTTTCCAATTTTCTCCCTGCATAGCCTCATGGAATCTTTGTTGTCTTTCTGGGTGGCCTGACCCTTCCTCCACAGCCTACAGACCTTCCTTTCCTTCCTGAGTTCCAGAAAAAGCTCTGTTCAGCCAGGCTGGTCTTTCCCACCAGCTTGTCTTATGACATGTGGGGACAGCCTGTTCCTGTGCCTCAAAGAATTTCTTTCCTGAGGAATGTCCAGCCTTCCTGGACTCTTCTGCCCTTCAGGGCTGCCTCCCAAGGGACTCTGTCAACCAGTCTCCTAAACAGGTCAAGATCTACCCTCCAGAAGTCCAAGACGACAGTTTTACTGACACTCTCCTCCCCCTTTACTTCCCCAAGAACTGAAAACTCAACCGTTTCATAATGACTGTGCCCAGATGGCCTCCAACCTTTACATCACCCCCAAATCCTTCTCTGTTTGTGAACAACAGGTCCAGTAGGGAGGCTTTCCTGGTTGACTCACTCACCAGCTGTGTCAGGAAACTATTCCTGCACTTCAGGTTCCACGCATTTCAGGAACCTCCTAGACTGTTTTCCTCTGTGCTGTGTTGTATTTGCAGCAGACATCTGGCGAACTGAACTCCCCCATGAGAACAGATGTGATTATGAGACTTCTTCCAGCTGCTTATAGAATATTTGGTCTATCTCTTATGCTGGTTGGGTGGCCTATAACAGACACTCAACCCTATTTTTGCCATCACTATGCTCAAGACAATCAAAGCATCTCCTAGCACACAGGGTCATTTCACTGCTTCTCCTTCCTGGCCTATCCCTTTTGAAGAGTTTATAGACATCCAATGCCACACTCCAGTTGTGTGAATCATCCCACCATGTTTCTGTGGTGATAACTACATCATAATTTTCCTGCTGTACAGTGGCTTTCAACTCCTATTTGTTGCCCATGCTGTGTGCATTGGGTAGATGCACTTTAGTGGAGCTATTGATCCAGCCATATTTTTGAAGGGAGAAGGCCTAATTCCTACATGACTATTCCCAGGTGCTTCCATGATTTCTAGCTCATCCTTATCCCTTGTGTCTTTACTATCACATGGCACTCTGTCCCCTACCTCCCCTGAGATGGCAGACCAAAGGACCTTGGTAGCATGCTGTCCCACAGACATTGATGTGCCACCTCCAAGCTTATCTCCAGCAAGCCAGGTTTTATCCCTTTCCTTCCTCAAATTCAGTTTAAAGCTCTTTCAGTGAGCCTTCCCAACTCCTGTGCAAAATCTCTTTCTCCTCTTTGAGACAGGTGCACGCTGTCTGTTGCCAGCAGGCCTGGAGTCGTGTAAACTGACTGAAGATCCCAAAGTCCTCCTGGTGTCACCAGGCTCGGAACCAGATATTGATCTGAAGGGTCTTCCTGGTTCTTCCTTCATTGGTCCCTGCAACTGGTGGACCAGAGGTGAACACTATTTGTGCTCCTGATCCCTTGACCAGTTGTCCCAAGGCCTTGAATTCTCTCTTGATTGCTCTCAGATTTCTTGTTGTTGAGTTAATCACTGCCTACCTGAAAAGTCAATAATGGATAATAATCAAAGAGCTGTACCAGGGTAGGAAGTTTTCTCATGACATCTTTAACTCAGGCCGCATGGAAGCAGCAGACTTTTTTAAGTGGGTCTGGTCTGAGTATCGGGCAAAAGAGATGGAAATAGCAGCTAGAACAGGAGAGAAGGTTTCAGTGAAATAACTTTTCTCAGAAACAGGGACTTAAAGGTGCTAGATGTTTATAGGATTTGCTTTTAATGAAGATTCCTGGTGTTTAGTTCTTGAGCACTGTATCATTTCTTTTGTGCAGTGCAACTGCATGACAACAGTTTAATGCATGTGGTTTTACTCATGCGTTATGGCAAGGCACAAAGTATGGCCCTCTGAGCTGAATACTATCTTTACTGTTTTACAACATCATACTTTGTCCTATGGTCTCTCCTTCTGACCCTAAAACCCTTCCTATTGTTTTTGCATGGTAGAGAACATGTACCAGGCAGAAGGCTTATCCCTGTGTGCCATACGGTTCGGTATTTAGCTGTGTGCTAGGAAATGAGCTTGATTCACCTCATGCTGGAAAGGACTCAGGTCTGAACACCAGACTAGCTGATAAAATGATATTGCTAGTGACTATATTTTTTAAAGAAACAAAGGAAGCTGATCGTCTGTACCCAAAGGGAAGATTTAAGAGACAAACTGTTGGTCTGTGAATCTCACAAATATTTTTTGAGTTTGGAGCCAGAGAAGGAACAGATATCTAAGCCTAGAAGAAAAACTCTTCCCTTTTTTAGGACTTCCTATTGACTATTATAAGGTGTCCTCTCATTCAGTTGTGATTTCAATTTGTACGTATCTAGTTCTCCCTGCGTGTAATGTAGACACCTAACCTGACACTAGGAGTTTAATGAAGGAGCTGTACTCCTAATGTAGTGCTCTCGGGTGAACACTTCCCTATGCTGGGGCTGCTAAGACAATTGTAGAGAGCACAGGGTGCCGTTGCTGTCAGCTTCAGCCTTTTCATCTCAGCTCAGTAAGCGTAGGAAAGCAAGGTTGGTATGGAAACTTTCACTCACAAAGCAGAAGTACTTTGTACCTCAAGATCCTGCAGGAAGATATGTCAGGAGAGTGAAGAAGAGGGAATGTTGTGAATGAATTTTTTGTTGGTGGTGGTTGTGCGTATGACCTCTTCAGAGATATGTATAGTCTCTTGGTAGATATTGCTGTACAAATCAGCCTTTACATGGAATAAAGGACTGCTTGAACAACTCTTTCAGCTAAGTCAAGAGTGGATAGATACTGAAGTGCTAACTTGGTGTGGTACATATGTTTTACCTTCATGAAAGTTTTGCATTTTTGAATCCGTTCTTCTTTACAAGCAGCCGTGTATGTTGCTAGCTCCTTTGGCAGAAACAATGCAATCAGAAGGAGGGGAAGGTGTCAGCCATGTGAAAAAGGAGCCAAGGAGCCCAAGTCTATAGAAAGATAAATGGTAGTATTGGCAATATTAATGCTCACTCTCTTTGCTCACTGGGGGCATCACATCGCTATTACTGGAACAAGATGACTTTCAGAGCTGGGAAGGGGATATTTTTCTTTATGTTACATAGGAATTGCTATTATTTTGAAGTTGTCACAACTGTTTGAATTTTATTTTTTAAAACAGAAAATACTAGTCAACCATTCTCAATCTACAGCACCTAAAATGCTCATCTCAAATCCACTTCAGAGTTAAGTGCATGGTACTGTCTTTGCCATGCAACCTGGGGGCTGGTTTCCTAGCTGGCTGTAGAGCAATGCTCACAGGATTTCAGTTCCCTTGCAAAACTAAAGTGTGCCAGTGGGACTGTGCTCTTCATACGAGCTCCACCTCTGCAACCTGCACAATGGATTGAGGTCATGAATCCAGTCAGCTGCCTGAACACAGAGGTTGCCACGGAAGCCAGTTTTCATCAGATGTGCCTCTGTTGGTCTCTGTTGCTATGGCAGAGCCCCTTCAGCTGCAGGCTATGCCAGCCCCTCCTGCCCTCTCACTCAGCACCCCTGGCACCCTTCAATCACCCCAGCTAATGTGGGAGTTGTACCTGTGCCATACCTTACACAGCCCACACAGCCAGCATTCTTAATGCCTGTCACCAGAACAAACCCCACTGTGGGACCCTCTCCTCCCACACTATCCCTGCTGCCAGGCACTGCCGCCCTGGTATCATCCTTCAGCTTTCCTTCCTCCTCAAGGATGCTGTAAAGATGGCCATTCATAATTAGATTTTCATTTTAATAAAGTCCATTCATCCATTCTGTGACATGGTTCATTTGTGCCTTTATTATAAAAACAGATAATTTTCAGTGAATTGCCAAGTCCTGCCAGTTTTCTCCCCTGTGGCTCATCTACTAAAGGATTTCAGTGGAGGTGAGAGAGAGCAGATCAGAAACTTCTTCACGCTGTGCCAAAGAGTATAAAACTGGGAGAAAGCTGACAAAAGGTGGCAATGAGACAGTTAAGAGAACCATGTTGTTGCAGAAATATGTGATCCTGATGTCATAAAAATAGCATTACAGAAAAATAAGTTTAAGTTATAATGCACATTCAAAGAGAGCTTGAGGAAGGCAGGAAAAGGATATTTATGCAAAAGGAGTAAGTCCTGCGGTTGCAGAGTTTCGAGAAGCTTCCAGACAGCAGAACCATTTATTGGCCTCAGCATGTGATCAGGCTGGGTTAGCACATCACTTATCACAGCCAGGTTGGCACATCACTTATCATAGCAATCTCCTGGCTACCCTTCCTCTATATTTTTCAGTACATCTAAGATTCAAGTTGCCATCTAATGTGATGTCTGAAAGGACTATTGTACATACCTTACTGAGTAATTACAGTCTGAATATTAATATTCTAGACTGTATGATTTAAAATACTCAGTTTGATGATACAATGTGTATAAATTTGGATTGCATATGTCTCCTTATGTAAAAGAGATCTTCTTTTAGTAACACATTGTCTGCTGCATTTGCCTAGCACCCCCTACCATATGCTCTTTAAAACAAGCTGTTGCATTTCAAGAACTGTCCCTAGTAATTAACAGGAAAAATATTGTAATTTTTTCTGAATAAACTAAAAGACCTTGCATCAATTAAGACTTATTTTTCCCTCTGGCTAGTTGTTCCTGTAAGCCATAAAATCTCTTCCTTCTGTTCAGTCCTTCAACTCGCTCCTGTCAGTTCAGATTTTAGCACCAGGGCTCCCAGTAAATACAAAGCAAGCTTTTCCCAACCATCTTTTCATCTCACTTTTCCACTTTATCTCTAAACTTCTTGAAATCCTTAAAAATATTTTCCCTGAGATATCTTTTTCATCTGTGGTTTTTCCTATCATAATTCTCATGTGTGGGTCCTTTCTCTCTTGCAATCAGAAACTGTCTGAACCAGTCTCAGAGTTGCCACTTGCATTTCCTTGGACCTCTTTCTTTTTTTCTGGACTAAGAATTCTCTCTCTTCTTTAATTCCAGAAAAATATCGCCTCTGTGGCTTTCTCTTCTTCCAGTTAACCTCCTAGAACTCAATCAATCAATACTCTGGGCTATATGGATGCCCTGTTCCTTCCTTCCCTTTCAGTTGTTGTAGGACTCTAACCCTTCAAATTGTTTTCCTTTCCCTCCCAAATCTCAGTTATCGCCTATGTTATTTGTTTATTGATATCTATAGGTATATTGTATAGATACATGTCTGTATCTATAACTGTGAAGTCTCAGAGTCCCTCAACTCTTTCTTCCTTCTTCCAGTTCCTCTCCTTTACGGTCTGTCTGATGTCCCCTAGATACTCTAAAGCTTTCTTAAATCCAGAGTAGTGGCAGCTGACAAAGTTGTCTATCACTGCCTACTTCTCTTCTCTTTGTAACAGTTGCAGATTTGTTTGACATCTAGCCAAACAAAACTTGGAAAACAAGATGAATGTTCTAAGAGAAGAATGTTTTTTATCTCTTAATGCCTAGATTCCCCTTTTTCAAAATTCCCTACTAATTTTGTATTCTATTGGGTTTAAAAGACTTTCCATCACCATAACGTAGGAATGCCTTTCATATAAATCTATAGTAAAGTTACCAATAAAATGAGAAAAATTTTCAACCCAATTTTTCCTGAGGTTTTGTTTAATTTGTGAGTTTTTTGGGAAAGCAAAAAGATTGTTTGAATGGCAAGCATCCTCTTTGGCAAAAGAGATTTTTTTCCAGAACCTTAGAGTCCACAGCTCCAAAATTAGATCCTCTTAACTGAGCATGCAAAAGAAGTCTTGAATTTATAGCTGTCTTACGAAATAAAGCTGTTGTGATGTCTTATAGACTGATCTTAATTTCAGCTTTAGGTATTGTAATTCCATATACAGTTGTATCTATTACTCTGGCCCAGTCTTCTATTTGAAAAGAGGACAAGGATTCCTGGAAAGTGAACAGGGAAAAATGGTGTTCTGAAAACCGATTCCTCGTTACTTGCTTATCTGAGTTTCCCAGGGTCTGAGCAAAGTACTTTGTTCACTGCTGAAGGCTGAGTGCCATGAAAGACATAAATAGTATGTGGGGAACACTCTGAAAAGATGGCTCATTTTTTGACCAGCACAGGTTTGGTCTTGCATGGCTTAAGCAAAACTAAGTCAGAGGTAATCTTCTATAGACTTTCTGATATTCTAGAAATAGTAATGATTTCCTCAGTTGACAGTGGTAGTTTTTGTACTCTTATTCCAAGAAATCTTTCCTTCAACCTTGACAGCTAGTTTGCGTGCCCTACCTACCTAGACAATTATGGGGTATGCTCTCTTGAAAGATTTCTATCTTTCATAGTATCTCCTTCAAGAAAGTTGGAAAATCCTTGTTTCCTTTAGACTGAATCACCATTTAATTTTGGCATGCAAGGACTTCATTCAATTTACAAAGACATTCAGGTGTCTGGATCAAATATACCAGCAGTTATACTCCACCTCACAGGGGAAAGTTAATCCAACACTTCAGCATATCAAGTGTTGATTTGACTCCTCTTGGGAGTCCTAGGTGATGGATTTGCTTCTTCTAAAACAGCAGCTGGTTCCAGATATGTGTTACCAATTAGGAAATAATTTTCCTATACATTGAGCCTGTAGAACATATGGTACGTTGAGGTCCCCATAATCATACCACTCATGACTCCCCAGGGAACCTAAAACTCTGCTAAATACAGTGTGTAGTCGCTGAAATAAAACCATACATGGTCCAGTCATCTATACTGGAGGAGTAAATCCCCACTGGTACTGCCTCCAGCTACCTCTCTAAAATTGTTCTCCTCTTGTGAGATGGCTATAAACATAAAAGTTTTTAAAATAATCAATTGTATTTTACTTCATCATGAAGATTTATTTCAGTCTATTCATGGCTTTTTGCTGCTTGTGTTTCGCAATTCTAANCGGTCTACAGGCCTGAAGTGGACACATGTAATGGTTGTCTTTTACAGTCGCATCATGTGTGGCTTAGCGCAACAAGCTGCAGACAACAGTAACTTTACTCCACAACATTGTAAAAACTGATTAAGGAAAAGATCTTAGCCCCATGCTACGGACAAGCGTGAGAGCGTTGGAGAGACTTGGGTTTTTATAAGCCAGGAAATGAAGAGGTTTCTTCTATTCTGTGCTGAGAGGCAGTAATTACACTCTTCCTATTCATTCCTGTGTTAAACTGAAAGCTGCTAGAAGCTGGTTGAAGAGGAGCTGCTCTCCACAGGTGCCAGAGAGTCTTCAGACCAGCTGGTGGAGAATCTGCAACCTGCCACCACCTGAAGGAGGTCTGCCACAGACTTGTGAGAAGCCTGCCTCCTTTGCAGACAGCTATTTTGCCACCTGACTCAAAACAAATCTTTTTGTGGAGCATGCTTTTTAACAGCCAGCGTTCGTCACTTCTTTCAGATACCATCTTCCTTCTTTGCAGTCTGGAGGAGGATGGTGAACTAGGTGATTTCCAGTGGAGTAAATGTTAGCAGTGCTGGGAGCAGCTTCTCTGCATTTGGATGTGATGGTAATGAAACAAAAACGGTGTTGCCAAGTATCACATCTTTTTCATGTATCCTGTAATACATAGTGATCTCTAGAGCTTCAGTTCAGAATACCATTGCAAGAAAAATCTAACATTTTTAATTCTATTGCATATAACCCTATGGAAATACTGGGGAAAAGTAAATTTCAAACAACATTTTAAGAGGTCAAAAAATCTCAATATATTTTGATTTAATTTGGTTTGTGTACTTTGGTCTAGTAATAAAATTTATGGCATTTACAGGTAATCATAGCAACTATTCAGGGAGTGAAGTTTGCAAGAAAGTAGTAAAGATTCATGAAATTTTTGGTGAGGTTTTTATGTTGCTGGGTATGGCCTTTATCTGATATTTTAACTATAGTTAAATCAATTTTTAAGCTTTTAAGTTATTTTAAATAAAGTTATTTAACTTAGTTTTAAATAAAATCTTGTTGAAGTTCTTTCAAACTATGTTCAAGCTCTGACAGTTCTTAAAAAGCACTGATACATGGAGATACACTGCAGAACTTAGTCTTTAAAATAAATTGTACTGGGATGGCAAAGAGGGCCAGTAACAATAACAAGGAATACCACAACCTGGGAGGGGAACTGTAACAAAAAGCAGGTATTGGTAGGCTCAGGTGCCATTAGTATGGAAGTGAGAAATTTCTCATCACTACCCTCAGCTAGTTACACTTAATTTACTTCTTCCAAATTCAACTACAAAATACATAATTCTAATTTTTCCTATGAATATGGTTTCAAGAAGTGTA
>WEIS01029035.1:1788-14365 GCA_013389965.1 Todus mexicanus
TGCCCCCCTAATGTCACTCTGAGGCAGGGTGAGGAAAGTGAAGAGGAAATTAGTGTTTCTTCTCTTTTCGTCATTTTGTTCCACTCAAAGGCTGTTAGCAGCCAATGAAAGCAGTTGTGCTCCTGTTGGCTGCCTTCTTTGTGTATTAGGCAGAGGGAAAGGACAGCCTGCTGTAAAGGAAGGATGCTTTTCACCAGAAATCATTGAAATTCCCTTATCCTGGCTCTGAACAAGCCAGCAAGGAAACAACAGCAGGAGACAGCGCAATGTGTTGGCAATGGAGGGGAAGAGCCATGGAACAATTGATGTGAAAGCCTCCAGCTGAAATCAGCATGTGGCCCATGCTGCCAGCCAGCCTGGCCGCCCATAGCTGCAGTGAGGTATTTACACCTTGGACAAAGTAAGAGGAGTGCTAAAAAACCCCTCCAAAACAAGGAGAGAATCATTAGACTGTGTTTATTAACAGCAAGGTGCTTTATCTTCGAAGTGTTTTGCACAATTAACCAATATATTCAACAAGAGCAGTAAATACACTCTTTATCACCCAGTCGCTGTCTTGCAAAACTGATTTAAAATGATAAGAAGATGCACATGAAGCCTTGGGAAGGAAGATTTTTCACCTACTGTTTGAACTGGTGCAACAAGGTTCTGAACTACTTCATACCACCTTGTCCTTTCAGTCTCTGCTTCACCAGGCAAGAATTGCCCAAGGGGATGAGAGCATATTGCAGCATCTCTTTTTATTACTTTGGTATCTGCCCACTAGGAGCTAGAATTAAACCAATTCACTTCATAGATGGACTTGATTACACTTGGGTGATAGTTACCACTTTGTTAGCAGAAATGGTTTGAAACCAATATTTTATGTGAACATCCTCACCAAGTGTGCATCTGGCCTCTGGATCCAGGGGAAGCTGGGCTGGAAACGTCCTTGGTTTGAACCTAAAACATTGTGCCTTCTCCAGGCTTGGAAAGGGTGGCTATTCAATGGTGTTTGGATTAGTCCCTAACTCCTGGGTTGAATTTAAGCCACTGGCAGCCGCAAAATAAATTTATAGCCAGTCCTCCACGGCAGCCAGATTTCAGTTAATTTCTCATTAGCTACAGAAACGATACATAAAGTCAGGCATTCCTACATGCTCTCACACAATAATACATAGATTAGAAGATAAAATCAATTCCAGAAAGAGAATTTAGATCATGGAGAGCTCTTCTAACAAAACAATGTAGTGGTGCTATTGTCTGAGTATTGTCATTTAGTGAATAAGAAAAGTTTTCAAAGTGATCATGTCATTCATAAGACAGTCACTTCAATGTGAATGCACAAGTATCAGTTCCAAGAAATACTGGCAATCTTTTAATTAAGGCATTTCCCACCCTCCTCCTCTCCCTCCCACCATCACTTCTTTTTTCTTCTTTTTCCTTTTTTATTTGGTGTGTTTTGTTTCGTTTTGTTTGTTTCCCTCCCCATCCTCTCAAAGAAAGCATTTCACAATGGCAACAAGAGGAAAAAAATCTGTGAAACTCCAGGTCAAAAAGATCTCATTTCTATTAGATTTGTTCAGAATGTTTAGATTTTATTTAATTTTTTTTCAAAGAGTAGGCTTCTAGTTCTTCTTGCTTCTGTAGCATCTGTAATTTTAGACCATTTGAAATGACTTTGAGCAATAATTTGGATGTTTTTGAGTGTTTTCTGAAGGAAATCTACTCATTATAAACAACACTAGCTCCACTAAAAATGAAACTTGTGCACCAGTATTAATGTACTTCCTTCTGCTTCTGTTCTGTTTAGTTTAATGTGTAAGAGATTATTTGTTCAGCTATGGTTTTACTTGTGATAACAGCCTGATAAATAGAAAAAGACAGTGATTAATTTATGTTGTTATTAAACTATCAGAGCTTCGAGTACTATAATGTTATAGTATAAATATTGTGAATCTAAGCACTAAGAACCGAGGAAATTAAAAACAAAATAAAAAGGTATTTGCATGTAAAAACTTTAGTCCTATTTGTACTCAACAGTAATTTGGCCATGCAGAGAGCTCTATAGGCTAAAATGCAGGTCCGACCTGTGCCGCAGATTCCTGTGCTGCCGTAGATCACCACTAGCAACTGCATTTTTTAAACAGTTACTGATGTGCAATGTCTCTTGCTTCGTATGCCCTAATGAGAAAGTAGCAGTCAATCCAGGACTGCTCCAAAGGCCTTGGTCCTTCAACTGTTCGGCTGCAACGGGCCAAGCTAGTCACCCAGCCTGCTGGAAATGAAATGAAGTCTCCCTTTGCTGCACACATTCATGATGACAGGAGCTATATGTGTACAATGTGGTTAACATGGCTATGCAACTAACTCAACATAACTGCAACATTTTACATGCCCTGCCAGCTGTAGCAAACTATCCCAGCATTTGTTATGTTGCTGATGCCAACACATTACTTCGGAAATTTAAAACATTCCATGGATCAAAACATTGCTTCTTCATGATTTTTTGTTTTATAGCTGTAGCTTCACAAAAAATTCCACTGTTGGTTTAGAAATTAATGGTAACTTACAGTATTTCATGCACCCAGACTATCATCCCTTTGCAGACCAGGAGAAAAAGAAATCAAATAGTTGGATTTGAAGCTATTGATTCTAAATGGCATGACAGCAGGACCATGATATTTCTGTTCTCAAATTGTTCTGCAGCCCGTACATGGATTAAAGGCCCATTTGCTGTGCCAAAACTCTTGAACTATCAGCGTTCAACCTTGCTTTGTAGTTCAGACACGACTAAAGATCTTGGCAATTCAGAACAGATGTATGTACTTTCCCCCTTTTCTATTCTTGTTCAATGTCATATGGCTGGAAGGGGTAGCTCAGTTGGCACTAGGGCAGGAGCTGTACTACAGCCTGCTCTGAGCCACCGTGGTAGGAAAGGAAAGGTGGTGCAGGCTGCCTGCCTAGGGTCGAGAGGAGAACAGCTGTTAGTATGAGATAGCCCTTTAGGCAAAGTTCTTAAGACCAAATACAGGTTAAAAAACAGCAGCGTGAAGGGCACATAGTGTGAACTTCTTAGCAGGATTGTTGCCAGACTGCTTTGGCTGTTGCTTGTGGAATCATCTTAGATGTGCCACTGAAGTGTAAAGGTGTTGAACCGAGATGCCACTTCTTCTCCATAGGTGCCTGCTCTCCCATAGTGTGACAGCAATTGCTCCTGGATGCCTCTTCTTTCCTGGTGTTGGTGGCGAACTGCCTTTGTGTGAAGGGGAGACCAAGATACTCTGCAAATAACACCCTCAGTACTATGAAAAATGATAGAAAATACAATTAGCCTTTGTCCTGCTGGGATTCAAGGCTGTTATAGCAAGGAAGGATGGAAATGTTCTTGGCTCATGTGTCTTCAGATATTGCCTTGCTCTGTTCTACCCTCACTCAGGCTGCTGGACTTCCACTGTTGTGCACTGCCATAGAGGCTTCTTCCCTAGAAACCTGGAAGATCCAATACCTACACTTGACTCCAAACTGGACTGTGATGGGCAGAAGCAATATGCAAACAGCAAGCTCATAGCTGAGAGCAGAGCAAAAGCCTATGGCTGTGACTAATGGTGCTGGATTGTCCCATCAGGGGCTGGAATTCACAGCAAAATCAAAATCTGGAGGTGCGATACGATGCATGATACTTAAGATGAATGTGCCAGTTCTAGTAAATATCCAAAGAGGCAGACAGATTCTGAATTTGCATTTAAATGAAACAATAATCAGATGGGGAAAATGACCTTTTGCTGAAGTAAGAACGAAGGGACAGGAAAACTGGAGAAAATGCCTATGGGCAGCAGTGGGAAAGCCTAAGCATGCACAGATCTGCATGCACAGCTAGTATCTGGCTTACAGTATCTACTGGGACAAAGTCACTGGTTTTTTCCAAGTTGATTTGAGCCTGCTGAATAACTTTACTCTGATCCAGACATTTGCATTCTGTGGCTTCAGTGTTTTTGACCTAGCACTTAAGATCCCTGAAACTGGATTAGTTAGTGAACAAGGGTCCCAAACAGGCAGTTAAACAGCACACAATTGCAGCTCCAGTTGTTTTGGAGTGTGACTTGTAAGTGCTTTTTCACTTACTATTCCTTCAGGCAAACAGACTTTTTAATTCCTGTGTATTTCACAGGAAGATTTGCAGATCTGCCCTTAATGTTTTGCTTCATCTCATTGTTAAGAAATACCAAGGGCTTGAACTTGAATTCCCTGCCTGGAGATATTTTTGTTTCCTTAACAGATGATCAGCACATACATAGTGAAATTTTGAACAAAACTTCCTGCAACTTCAAACTGTATTTCTCATATTCTTTAAAGTTCATTTTGTAATGTTCAGAGATCTGTGCATTAAGCAGTAAATGACTTATCCTGCCACAGTGTTTTTCGTTAATCTGGAAGGAGTGAGATTAATTTCTTGGACAAAGACTCTCTTAAGGTTGAATTTTAGGCATGGTTTTTAGAAAGCCACATCAGTCGTGCTCTAACTGTACTATTTCAGCACAGCTGACAGTTAAAGTGTGTGATAATTTTACCACTTCAGACAACCAGTATTTCAAGTTCTATCTTCTAGAAACTAAATTAAGTGTGGAAGCATTGTTGTTTGGTGGGTTTTTTTTTTAAATAAAATAGATTAATCTACAGGGAAAATAGTTATGATTTGTTTATGTGGGAATTTGATGCACACTAGCATTGAAAATCTACAGGTTGTCGGTCAACCATAAAGTTTTCACTTCTCAGAATTTCAAGTGTTCTTCATTCCACTGGCACAAATTTAGTGGTAAGAAGACAGCCACGTTTAGTTTTAATACTTGAAAGTGCACATTGGGAGAACAATCCCATGGATTAATCTTAATTAATGTCACTCTCTAAAGAGAACCAGGTTCAAAATCAATCTGTCGATCTCAACCACGTACTTGCGGTTAATACACTTATTGTATTGAAAGTAACTTTTTGCAGTAAAATGTTGGAAGGTGATGTACTACAGGGTCTCTGCCTGAAAGCCAAGCTAATAGGGGCTTATGTGGTATTTTTGGGCAAACAGAACAGAGCAGGCAGCAACTGTTTCCTTGCTCCTCCAAATATTAGCACTGATTAAAATAAAGTGGAATAAAATAACATAATCCAATCCAGCACATTTCTCATCTTGGTCTTCAGCCAAATTGTATGTCAGTGGGTGAAGATCTCTGCCTCCCAAAGGCATTGCCTCCACTCTGCCTCTCTAAAAAGCAGTTCTCAGTGCTGTTCACTGCCTGCTTAACTGGGGGAAGAAAAAGATGAACTAGGTAGGTGCTGGCTCAGGGTCTTTCCATAATATCTATTTGTTTCTTTCCCTTTTACAGCAGCACAGTTAGGAAACGTACTTACTTTGACTTTAAAAACAACCTTCTTTTTCTATTCTTATTTTTTATATGGCAACATAGAATTATGATGCATTTTACACATGCAGGCTTTGTCCTTGCATGAAGAGCTTGAAACATAAAAAGAAAGTAAGCCAAAGCAAATAAACACAAGTTAAAGCAGAGGACAGCAGCACAGGAGAGAGGAGAAAAGAGAATTGGTTGTTTGGTGAAGTAAGATTTAGAGGGATTTTGAAGACATCCTGGAGGATAAAGACAGGATAATTATTCAATTGCAGGGACCAAAATAGACTGAGAAAACAGTCAAGCAAAACAATAAATCAAAAACAGTAGGAAGAGCAGAGAAATCAGGAGGAATGGAAAATAAAAATAGATGCAGGCAGTATCAAACATATTTAGTTTTAAGGACCATTTCATATAACAGAACCTGGTATTTAGGCTGTGGAGGAAAGATATGAATGCTAACCTGATGGAGTTAAGGAGCTGGTCTCAGCATCAGTGACCTTTCAAACTTAACCCCTGGACATCAATAACAGAAGGGAGCAAGTACTGAAACTGTCTATGCCATCTGGGGAAACGCTGGCTGCCTGTGCTGTGAGGCCAGACTGCAGCGCCTGCATACTCGGCCACAGCCACCCTGGCTGTGTGTTGCATGTTTCCCTCGTGCCTCAGTTCTCCAGCTGCTTCCTTAACCCAGTGTCACTGTGGAAAACGCTACAGTGGAGGAGGCCAAATAACCACGTGAATAGGTGCATTCATGCTTGAGACTCACGTAATTGGATGTCGCACAAGAGCCAGATGGGACATATTCTGATGTACAGTCCAATACTCTGTGCTCTCTGTTCTGCACCACAGGGCTGCTGGTGGGCAGGTTTACTGGCAGAGTCACAAGCACCAAGGTTGCAGCCTAGCTTCGCTCTACCTCTCTCTAACAGTCTCTCTTTGATTTGATGAGTGTTGCTTACCACTAATGACACCAAACTTAAAAACCAGAATTGTATTTTCGTAAGCATTGAGGAATACAAAGGCTCTGAGCTCTTGCATTCCACTTTGTGTAAGAGGTGGAAGATATGGGGAGCCACTGTCATTCAGGGGTCCCTGTAGGCCTGCTTGGGATCACTTTAAAACCACTGTCTTCTTTTTGAGAACTTCATTTTATGTGTACACCTGCAATAGGTCATTGTAGTTTTTCATTGTGGATGAGAATGGAAAAAAATTCTTTAAAGAAGGGGCAGTTGAAACTGTTACACCATCTTGATTGTATTGTAGTTTTTCACACAGCCTTGCATGACATTCTCATAAGCAAACTTGAAGGATATGATAAGTTCATCTGAACTACAAGGTGAATACACAATGGCTGAAAAATTCCGCTTAGAGCAATTTAAAGTTTTATAGAATGACGAGAAATACAGAACATTTATAGTCATGAAAATGTTGTTATGCAACCACAGCCTTATTAATCAATAGCCTTATATTAGAAGTAAGGGAATGATTAGAGAAGATGCAGTTCCATTATTTATGGGGAAATAAGCAACTAATGGACAAAATAAGAATGAAACATTCAGTGTTTTTCTTTGTCTCCACTGTTGGAAAAAAATCTTAGCTCTGACCACAAATTATTGACAATGAAAAAAAGAAAAGCTAGGGACAGTGAAGAGGGAAAGAATGGATTAAAAAGAAATTTATAAAGTTAAAATAAAGATATCAAAGCAAATTATTAATAATTTCAAGACCATAATTTTGTAAGAAACTGCCAACACACATTTATCGACACTCACAGAATGTCAATTCAATCAGGCTTCCTTTCTTGATAGGCTTAGAGGATAAGGGAAAGCAGTAGCAAAAGTATATTATAGCTTCATTTTAGAATAAGTTTTTATACAGAATGATGTGGCTGACAGACCAGGGCAATAGGATGAGAGATGAAATCTATATGGATGCAAAGATGATGGGAACGATTACATACCCTGTGGAACACCAGATCAAAATTCAAGATAGCTTTAGTAAAGAGAAGAAATGGCTCAAAACAGTAAAAGGAAGGGCAATGAAGAGAAGAACAAGGTTGTATGTTTAGGGAGCAAAAGTTAATTGACAAACACATGACATCAAGAGGTAGCAGAATTGTCAAGGGGATAATCGAAAACAAATATTAATGCTGTTGTGTTTTATTCTTGGACATCAGGAGGCCACGTATGAGGGAACTTATAGAGCTTGGGTTCTACGTTTTAAATGAGGATAACTGAAGAAACTTCAGAGAAGGACTCCAAGAATGCTAAAAGTTTAGAAAAACGATCTAGGCTGTAACTGATAGAATTGCTTTCTGCTACCGAAGGAAGTAGATTGTGAGGATATGCTAAAAGTCTAATGGTATGTTGATACCAGGAGATCATTCTACATAATGAAATAGCAATAAGATTTTTTTTTCCTTTCTTTGCTGAGCACAGGGCAGGCACTAGTGCATTGCAGTTGTGTCAGAAAGACTCAGTTATGTAGCAAGGGCTGGTTTTGTTATTAGCTGTCTTCTTTGTTGTTGGGATTGTGTAGACCAGAGTGGGTTATGGAGAGGCTGTAGAATTGCTGCTGTTAAGGAATTAAAGAGGCATCTGTCATGAATGCTCAAACTACTGTTAATCCTGTTTCAGCGTAAGGGAACAGATTAGAGAAAGGCATGTCTGGGGTGTGATGAACATCTGAATCACCCAGACGTGCCTCTTCACAGAAATTGGAGAGGCAGTATCACACAGGATGTAGACTCCAATCTAGTTTCTCCAGAGTTAACTTGGAAGACATTTTCTGGCATTTAGCTCTTGCCTATTGTCCAGGTCTTTCCATTGCTATTGCTCCCTTAGGTCTGGTTTATCATTTCTCATTTGTGAGGACCGGTTGGCACATGCTCCAGCAGCCTTTGTGTAGGTCTGCTAAGGGCATGGTGCTGCCTGTGGTTTTCTCTAAAGCAAAGGAGTTGAAGCAGGGCTTGCTTTCATCCTTTCAGCCTGCCCTTCTCTGCATCGCATACCACACTTTCAGATACACCACCAGGGAAACGATCCCAGGTCAAAAGGAATAAGTTTTTATTATGGGTGTTATTTGGGAATTTTGCTGTTTACTTGTCTTTTGTGAGGCCCAACAACCCTCATCTTTGGGCAGCATAGAAAGAAATCCTTGTATATGGAAGAGTCTGACGTAATCAACACTGCCAAGAAGTGTAACATGAAATCCTACTTTTTACCTGTCAGCTTCTGTCACTAAAACCCTTACAACAACGTTTTCTCACCAAAGACTTTTTCTGACTGTATAGACAGATATCAATAGGATGTAATTATGTTCTGTCCTTGCTGGTGCTTAGGGCAGCCTTGGGTTAACAGAGTGTTTTGAGTGTGTGAGAAAGGAAGCAGCATAACAAAATTCGACAAAAGATCTGCTGGTTGACAGTTCACCAGCTTATTATCCAGATATGGACACCCAAGGTGCTTTGAACCTCTCCTTTTCGTGCAGGCCCAGATCTGGTTTCCAGTCTCAGGTTCACCTAGAAGCCACTCGGAGAGCTGCAGTGCCTCTGGGAGTCCCAGCTCCCCCTCAAACACCGAAGTACCCACAGGCTCAGGAGACCTGCAGAATGCATAAGTGAACAAGTTTTGCACAATATATCTAGGCCTCCTGTTTTTACTCAGAGTGGAAGCCATGAGAGGTTCCACACTCTTACCAACAAGCCAAGAGGCTCTCTGATGCAGTTGACCACTGCCTGGGAGCTCTGGAAGGCTCATTCACACCTAATCACCAGAGGGCAAATGTGGCACCTCTTTAGTCCTCCCTGGCGAGGTGTTCATAGACCCCCTGCCAGGTGACTTCTGTCGAAAATCACCTTGTCTTTGCTCTCTTGAATGGAAGCTGGTTTATTTTGGAGGGTGATTACATTTCAGTGGGAGAGCAGTTAAGCTAATTGCTCGGTATTGTTAGTCCTGTGCCAACATTCCTCTGGAGTTTTAGTTTAAAGGCCTGTGTTGCAATCAAAATACTTTGCTGTTTGACATAGATATACCCAGAGTTCACCAGCTGGAAGAGAATGACTGCATTGTATGGACACAGTACACAGATATTGTCAAGGGAGCAGGTAACCAAGAGTAAAATCCGAGGGTGAGATTTCCTGTTTAGATTCCTGAGGATGAACCGTGCTGAATAATTGAGAAGCCCTTTTCCTGCAGCTAGTGCTGTGTTGAAAGGCCATCAGCGATGTACCTTCTCATCACCAAAATTTACTTTTATTGCTCAATTTCATGTCTTGATAAATGCAGTGGGGATATTTATATCCAGTTCACTTGTTCAGCTTGATAAACCATAGAGAAGCAGTGAACTTTAGGCTGTTTCATTTGATAGAATTCCCAGTCTAGTATAAAAAGAAAAATATCTGCAAAGCCGAGTCTTATTGCTATTTACAACACATGCTGTGGCTTTTTGCTGTGAAATATTGTGACACCTATCAACAAAGGTTAGTGCAGACAATTTCTTGGGAAAGCGTGTGCTGAGTATGAAATTCACAGCTGCTATACAGAGGAGATATGTGTAGAATAGTTGTTTTATAGAGAGACCATAGTCTATGAATCTTTGCAGAAAAAAAAAAAAGTGAAAATAATTAAAACCATGTGTTCTCCTGATTTCCCCCCCTCTATTCAAATACAAATAATTTATTGTGATTTTTTTTTCCCCTAAAACATTGCTTTCATGTCAACCATGCATTACAAGCATATTTTGTAAGTTCAATATACATTTGTGTGTGCAAACACACATGCTTCAGCATACATTACATCTTTTATTGGTGGTTCCTTCTTCCATCAAGGTAAAATCTGAAGTGCTTTCCAAACTTTGAAACAAATCAGGGAGTGTTTTTTCTGGCCTGTGTAATTGCTTTTCCCAGTTTTACAGGGAAGCTCTTTAGAGTGCAGCTATTCTGCACAGCAGTTTAGAACAGTAGAGCCAAATGAAATTATGGTGGGAGTTTTCAGCAGACAGGCTGTAATTATCCAGTTTGGAATTTGACCAGAGTGAAATAGAAGCTTGCCTACCAATAAACATACTTGAAGTAACATGTTTTTGAAGTTTTTAAACAAAGAAGCTTGTTTGGATGGTGAAAGTGCAAGACAGGAGTCATAAAATCTGTGTTGTTGTGGCATATATTTGGTAGCTATACTGTGAATTATTTAAACTCTCCTTCCCCCGGTTTATTCATCAAAAAGGAACAATTGTATGGTGTCTTCACACCACTTGCTCTCTTAATTTTTACCCTGTGTTACCTTGGGAGTGATGATGGGGTTGGCAGAAGTATCTCGGTCTGTTCTAGCTTCTGTTATTCAGTGCTCATGGGGTTCTCATCTGTGACTCCAGAACAGCCTTGCCTGTGCAGGGCCAAATTCATTACTGTGGCAAGGACAACTGTGTGAGTGTTTGTCTGAAGCGACTCCACCCTGTGGAATCATTTATAATTTTAGTAATTATTTCATTTTCAAAATAAGATTGCCTTTTTTTCTTTTTTCTCCAATTGAGTATTTTCCCACAGTGAATTATTCTGTGGCAGCTGTCAGCTCTCTATGTAGACAATCTCCTTGCTTAGGACTTTTGCACTGCCCATCAGATCTGTGTGGAAACCACTAGGAAAAAAGAGAGTGCTATAAGGGAGGTAACAGTGATAGAGCAATCCAAAGCAATGTTTCGGTTATGAAACAGCCATGTGAAAGTGGGGGGTTTGTTTTCATCTTGAAGTTTTCCCCTTAATTTTCACACCAATATGCTTCACATGATTTCTGAAACTTCCAATTTTTGTTGTCCATTACTTTATCCATCAGTTTTGGAAGCGATGGAAAGAGCTTTAGCAAATCAGAGGATGAATCAACGGTCATGTACATACTTGAAGTGAGGCAGGGCAGAAGTGATTGATTTGCTCAGAGTTGACCTCAATTACTGGTCTGCTGCAAGGGATATGCTGGGGTTAATTTTGCTGTAAGTTTCATGACACGTGAAAGTGGTAATATGGGATGGATGAAATGCCATCATGATATGCAGAGATGGGTAACTAATGGGAAGATATGAAAGAGTGAAGAGCGTGTAGTAACCTCCTATGCTCAGCTTCTGGATATGTTTCAAAACCCCCTGAAACTCAGTAAAGCTGAAGAATCTATCCTCAGTGCAATTAAAATTTTATGACAAAAATTAAATGCGTATCCAAACCATTGGTGTTCATTGCAAACACTACCAAGCTAGAGGGTTCTCTCTTCTTCAAAGAGGATCTTCACCAATGCCATTGTCAGCCACAAATCTCTCAGGGAACAGGCTCAGGAGACCTTAGCAGGGAGACAGCAACTCTCTATCATGCACTGTGCTGCAGTTGTGAACAGCACAGATGCTCTCTCTGATGCTACCTCCACAGTGATGGCATTTTTTTTTTTTCAAATGACTAGATAAAAGCAAAAATTCTAACCATGGGCTCTATGTGAATGAATCAAACCCATTCCTAACTAGATGGAGCAGATAACTTCTGTGAAACAGAACCAAGACAAGCTAGTGATGTTTGAGGCACACAGCTAAAAATGCACTTAAATTTTTGTAGTCACACTGAGAACATAGCACACATACTTTCACACAGAGAAAACTAGACATATAACCTTTTCCCTTTGCATTAATTTTTTTCCTACTATTTCACAAAGTAGCTATGTTTTCATTGAGAACAAAATAGGTTATAAATGTATCGCTCAACTCAGCACATTGCCATTCTTTCTTGTATTGCTTCCAACCTAGTACTTCTGTGCTTTTTTTTTTTTTTATTTATTATTTGCTATGGGGTATTATGTAAGGTTGGATCCTGGCCTTGGTTATTGTGGTAAACCTCTGACTGTATGTCACTGGCTGCAACCTGACTTCACAGATAATTAGGTGGCATTGTGCTTTGAAGTTTTAAATTTGACCACCCAGATTCAGATGCCCCATTCTGTTATTTGAAGCAACTACATTGTCCATCTTTGCTGTCCAAGTGGTGACCACAGTAGCTCACTGAAGCATTGACTAAAGGTAGACTGGGCTCCACATAGTTGAGTACTTTACATTGCCGCATATCCCATTGTCTTCTTGGGCTGTGTGACAACGGCTACCCACCCTGTCTGGTTTTAAAGCTTTTCAAGATCTGTGTTGCTGGTATTAATTCTGTTTATATTTGC
>WEIS01029036.1:4876-17029 GCA_013389965.1 Todus mexicanus
GGGGGGGGGAAGTGATTAAAAACAACATTCGTCGCTGAACGCACTGGGAAGCTCAGTTCAAAGGAATCGATCCATACCCCAACGATGCTGCCCGGGTTTTACTCACTCACTTCAGATTTTTGTGCTTAAATGTTGCTACTTTTCATGCTGTCGTCAAAAGTATTCCTTGCTTTCCCCTATACGTGAGCAGCAGGGACAACTGTAGTCTCGAATGCAGCACCGATATCCTTGCGACAAGGTACTGGGGAAGTCAGAGAAAGGAGTAGGAGCTCGTTTGTCGGAACTAATGATTTGTTCTCCCTCCCTCTGGGCTGGAAGGTCGTTCCAGCCATGTCAGCCCCGCAGCGAGGAGGGCAGCCTCGCAGACCCTCTCCCTTTTGGTTTGGTTTGGGGTTTTTTTGTTTGTTAGTTTGTTCTTGTTGTTTGTTGTGGGGTTTTTGACGTGACGATGTTAGATAAAGAATAAAAAAAAAAATCCTAAACTACCTTGGGCTGCAGGACCAGTCCGAAATGATCCATTTAGCAACCATGCTACCACGCTGGAAACTTCTGGGGGAGGACAGGATTCGAGTCTAAAACAGGGATCAAACAGAAAACCACGTGAATTTAAGCATCTCTAAAAGCCTGGGCATTTTCGGAGGATCATCCTAGCCAGGGTCATCAGGGTCTAAACGAAAGGGGCACTCAGTTCCCTTGGCTAGGCAAGTTTCGAGGACAAGCCCTTGCTGATCTCGGTTGGGAGCTAGGCTGGGGGCCAGGGGGGGATGTTTTAATAATAGGATTAAACGGGCCCGGTTTGGTGCATAGCGTTATTCTTTAAAAGCCACTGATCCTCCCTGACACGGTTCCAAGATTCTCCCAAGCTCTGCTGGAGCCGCAATTAACGCATATTAATGGCTGTTGCTTATTAAGTGCTGATTGTGTAAGAAGCAGACGGTCCCCTTCAAATGTGCCTTTTCAACCGTAGGATTTCTCTCGCGTTGGAGTTGGATTGTGCTGCAAACTCCTGATTTCGCCTCACACTTCTTTGTCAAAAAAAAGAAAAGAAAAAAAAAAAAAAAAGAAAAGGAAAAAGAAAATTGAGCTTCTCTTCCTTTGACAACTGTATTGACACGATTCCAAGTGTTCCCCGACTCCCACCAGACACACGTGGCTCTCAGACTCCGGACTCCGCTTCTTCCCAGCCGCTGCCGGCGAGAGAATTTAAGAAAATGGCTCCAGGCATGATGCTCCCCCCGCCCCGCAACTCATCGCCCCGTTTATTTCTTTGGCTGGGTCCTCGCTTGCCCCTTTCGTACTTTCCAGCAGCTCCGCAGGCTCCGTGTCCTTTTCCGGAACACGGGACGGGCAGGATCGAGGTGCAGCCGGAGGCTTGAATTAGCTTGTGGCTGACAAGGAGGTGGCGGGATCGGACCTTCTAAAGCGCTTTGCAGGTAACTTTAGGGAGCAGCTGGTACAGCCGGGCTTGCCTTGCTTCCTCTCCCCTACCTCCACCCACTGCCGAGCTACAGTTTTCAGACCAGGGGTAGGAGAGGGAGCTATTTCTCGTACCTCCGGCCCCGCTTGCATTTTCGGGAGCGGTGGGGGTAGCTCCGAGCCTCTTTTTCCTTCACACCCTCTGGCCTCGGACCAGCGAGCCCTTCCCAAGCCGCAGCTCTGGGCCGCAAGGTGCTGCCCCCCGCCCTGGGGAGGAGCCGCTGATGGGGGGGATCCCTGAGCAGCCCCAGCGCCGGGCAGAGCGCTCATCCACCGGGCATGGAAACACGGCTCCGCGCTACTGCACTGCGACCAGAACACGACTGGCAGGAGCCTGGCAGAGGAGCTGGCTCCTCACTCTCTTCTTGGAGGCAGAAATTGCTCAAGAAATCCTCCTGAGAGTTTCCTGTATGCACCACCCATCGCTAATGCCGAGGCGGAGAGGTTCGGGCAGCGTGTACTTGCTCAGCCCTTCTTCTGAAAGAGAAATCTGCCAGATTTTAAAGTACTTCTCAGAAGATGTGTGGCATGGGAACCCTAGAGCAGTGGAACCTGTGAAGTGTGGAAATATATGAATCTATACTTTTTTTATTCAGTCAGGTTCAGGTTCATCTGCAATGAGATTAGTGATGTTTCAAGACAAATGTCTTGCTTTGAAATAATGTGGATCTTAAGGTGTTAAATAGCGTGGCCTTTGGGAGAAAAAAAACCCCTGATGTCTTATGCAGCACAAAGACAAATTGAAAAGCAAAGAATCTGAAACTTTGTAGTATTTATTTAAACAACGAAGGAAACACCGTTCACAGGGCTTTCAGCATGTCCTTTAATTCCGTATTCTGCCTCATTTTCTGTTGCATACAAGCATGTTCAATCCCTCCAAGAAACCTTTATATAAAATTCATTTCAAAGAATTGTAACTCTATATATCAGTCCACTTCCCAGCCCAGCCTGGCAAGTCTTAAACCTCGACTGGAGTGGTGAGTGTTTGAGGTTAATTACATCTGTCTGAAGCTTTCCCAACGTTTTGCAAAAGTTACAAGCAAACTACGGCTCAAGTGTGCGCTTTTTACTGTGCTACTGAAACAGCACCTTCCACTGTCACCGTGTCCTCTCGAGCTGTAAAAATTCTGACTTCACCCAAGAACACACCAGCAGCAAATCAAACAACAAAAAAGACGAAACGCTGACTTGACCATAGCTTGCCACAAGTGGGATCTATTTCCACTCAGACTTTGTTCGATAGATGGAGGGGGGGGGGAGGGAATTAAAAAAAAAAAATCCGTAGAAAATGAGTGATACCTTAAAACTGCTAAATCACAGCAGTGCTCAGATCCACTCAGGTAAAAATCCCACCATGAGACCGCGGTTTTTCCAGAGTGCCACCAGAGCCGTTTCAAGCCGGCCCGCGGGGAGCGCTGAGCGGGGCTGTGCCGTCCCGGCCCTCGCCCCGATCCCACACGGAGCTGGCGGCACTGGCCTAGGCTGTGCCTCTGGTTCCAGCCTGGAGGTGTCTCTCCCCTTGTACCTATTATCGTCGTTATCCTCTCCGTCTTCTCGTTGGGGCAAGATCAGCGGCTGCCAAGCCGGGAGAGCTGCGCCGCAGCATCTCTCCTAGCTGGGCCTCCCAGGACGGGACGAGATGCCCAGACACGGCCCTACCTCAAGCGCCCCGATTTTCCCCTGTGCGGAGAGTTTGCTCAGAGGTGAACCGACGGTGCTGCCCACCTCCTCTGGGATTTGGGCTCTTCTAGCGCGACTCCGAACAGACTCGCAGGCTCGGTTCACCGCCTCTCCTCCCCCAGCTCGCCCCGGTCAGGAACCGGCCGGCTTCCCGAGCCGGAGCTGGAGCGGAGCGCAGGGAAAAGAAGAGGCAGATTAGCCAGAGGGCAGCGCCTGCCCCTCCGCCTCGCAGCGCCAGGGGGAGGCAGGCTCGGGAACTTTGCCCGCGACGGTTTCAAGAAGCTGCCAGCCCCGTCCGTGAAGTGCGGGTGTCCGTGGTTCTGGGAAAGGAAGGAAGGAAGCAAAGGAAGAGAGGAAAGATGGAAGGGGAAGGGAGGGACGGAAAGGGAAGCCAATGATTGACAGCTCCAGTGAGCTCCGCTCCGCTCCACTTACATCCTCCGCCAAAGTTGTTTTTTTTTCACACGGAGGAAACTTTCCTGTTGCCATGAAACTTGGGTGGTTGGGTTTTGGTTTTGTTTGCAAGTGCCGTCCCTCCGGCACCACTCTTTGCTTTGGGGGCATCCGAGTGCCAATAAGGCGGACGGGAGCGCCCTACCCGCAGCCAGCCCGGCCCCGCTCCCACCCGCATCCCCCGGGCTGCGCCGCAGGGCAGCCCCTCTCTCCTCCACTGTTACCAAGTGCTCGGCGGCCGTGCCTGCTCCCCGGCAGCTCAGTGCGGCTTCTCTCCCCGGGCAGAGTTCAGAAGTAGAAGAGTTTAATCCGCCCTCCCCCCGCTTCATTCACTCCGGGAGGGTGTCCGTGCAGTGCGGGCTCGCTCCATCTCCACGCAGCCTCCCCGGGCTTGACACACAAGAGCTGTGAACCTACCCCGGGAGCCCCAGATCTCTTTGTGCCCGACAGCTCCCCGCTCGCAATAGAGCGCTCCGCCTCGCTCCTCCTCCCCACGCCCTCGGAGGGCAGCCCGGACCCGCTCCTTCACCCAGGGCGCACCCGGCAGCTGCAGGTGCCCCACTGGGCTCTGCAGCGCAGCCCGGGCTCAGCCCCCAGCTCAGAGCCGCCAGCGCAGAGCCGGAGGCAGGTGCACAGCCCGGGGCCGCTGAGTGGCGGCGCCTGGGGACGCGGCGGGGAGGGTCCGACACCACAAGCCCCGAAACCCCAACTTTTTGGCTCTCCCTCCCCCCCAGCTGATCAGTTCCCAGCGTGGGGCTGTCGGGAACCGCTCCCTGATTGGCTGCCGCCCGCTCATTTATAGCCCGTCAATCAAATACCCCCGGGATTGGTGCGCGCATCGTTTGGCGCTGCCTGCGGGAATCGTTGCGCTCCCCTCCCTGCAGCAGCAGCACCTCGGGGAGCAGGGCCTCCGCCCGCCAGGGTGAAAAACTTCCTTCTCCTGCAGCAGTCGCCCGAGCAGGTCCTTTGCTTTCCTTTTTTTTTTTTTCCTTTTTTTCCTTTTTTTTTTTTTTTTTTTTTTTAACTTAATTTTTCTTTAGCTGGTGCCCTTCCNCTTAACTTTTCCTGAGCTGGTGCCCGCCGCCTGCCCGCCACCCTGGCGCACCTCTTGCCGGCTCCGGCCATGTACAGCATGCTGGAGACTGAGATCAAGACGCCGCAGCCCACGCCGGGCAGCGCCGGGGGCAACCCCGCTCCGGGAAGCAACGGCAAAGGCGGCGGAGGCGGCGGGAGCAGCAATGGAGCCGGAGCCGGCTCGGACCAGGACCGGGTGAAGCGCCCCATGAACGCCTTCATGGTGTGGTCGCGGGGCCAGCGGCGGAAGATGGCCCAGGAGAACCCGAAGATGCACAACTCGGAGATCAGCAAGCGCCTCGGCGCTGACTGGAAGCTGTTGAGCGACGCCGAGAAGCGGCCCTTCATCGACGAGGCCAAGCGGCTGCGGGCCGTCCACATGAAGGAGTATCCGGATTACAAATACCGGCCCCGAAGGAAGACCAAGACCTTGCTGAAGAAGGACAAATACTCGCTGCCTGGCAATCTGCTGGCCCCGGGAGGGGGCAACGCGGTAAGCAGCCCCGTCGGGGTGGGGCAGAGGATTGACACTTATGCCCACATGAACGGCTGGACCAACGGGGCTTACTCACTGATGCAAGATCAGCTGGGCTACAGCCAGCACCCCGGCATGAACAGCCCCCAGCTGCAGCAGATGCACCGCTACGACATGACGGGCCTGCAGTACAGCCCCATGATGTCCACGGCCCAGACCTACATGAACGCCGCCTCCACCTACAGCATGTCCCCCGCCGCCTACGGCCAGCAGCCCTCCACGGCCATGAGCCTGGGCTCCATGGGCTCGGTGGTGAAATCCGAACCCAGCTCGCCGCCTCCTGCCATCACTTCCCACTCGCAGAGGGCCTGCCTGGGAGACCTGCGGGATATGATCAGCATGTACCTGCCCCCGGGGGGGGATGCCACAGACCCTTCCGCCCTGCAGGGCAGCAGGTTACACAGCGTCCACCAGCACTACCAGAGTGCCGGGACTGGCGTGAATGGTACCGTACCACTAACTCACATATAAACCTGGCTGCTCCGGACGGCTCCCCGTCTAAATCCCTAACCCCAGCCACAGCTTTCTGACTACCCGGGCGTACGGCAGTATTGCTGAGACTTATTACTAACTTTGGAGAAATTTTACAAAGGAAATCCGTTAGCTGTGTCAAAAAAAAAAAGTATTTGAGCAAGCTGTTATTTTATTAGAGCACAACTCCTGCCTCCTAGAAGCCGCTGTTAAGTTTTCAAACCATGGTCACTTTTTTTTTTTCCTGGTTTCTGCTAGGTTGGGCACCGGTTTATTCGCTTAAAAGTTTTCTAAATATCTTGCATCTTCCAGTTTGATTTCTAGTATTGAAGTTACATATCTATGTAAAAAGACCAGCGGGCTTTTGTTTTTAAACTCAGTTGTTCACATTATCGTTGTGGCTTCTTAAATGTTTTGTTCTTCCCACCGTTCTGAGCCTCGCTTGGTTTCTATCTACAATATGTAGCTTTCACGACTTTTTTAACTTTAGGGTTTTTTTGTTTGTTTTTTTTTTTTTAAAGGGGGAGGTGGGAGAGAGCTGTGCGGGTCGCAAACGCGTTTCTTTTATTTATAGTAAGTTGTGTGTCTTGGTTTTTCTTAAGCTGTAAACTTATGTAAATTGGTTTGTGAATTTTACTGTGAACCATGTTTTGACATATCAGATGAAGAAACGTTTTAGTTTTGTTTACTGGATTTCTCCGCCCCACCCCCTACCCCAAGTCATCCAAATATTCCTTCTCTGTCCCTAGTCCTCGTTTGCTTCCTTCTTCCAAATGAAGAGAGATCAATAAATTTTCTATCAGGCCAGTCTCCAGGCGGTTTGTGCGGGGCGGGCAGGCACTCGGACCCTCCGGCATCACTGGGCTCCTGCTCGGGGGTGCCCGCAGCAGATCCGAGCATCCCGGGAGCTGCTATCGCTTTTCGGTCGGGTTTCTACGGCTGCCGCGCCGTGCTGGATTTGATTTTATTTTATTTATTTTTTTATATTTTTTGGGGGGGGATGGGGTGGGGTGGTGAGGTGGTTTTTCTAAAGAAAAGTGGGACCTGGCCCGGGAAATCGTCGTTGTGCTACTGAAGCTGCTGGTGTCCGAGCCGCCGACCACTTGTTGCCTCTCCGCCCGGCTGCTTTTTCTCGGCCGACGGACGAGGTAAGGGTGTTAGACATGTGCGCCTCGGTTTTTGTTTGTTTGTTCTGTGGTTTTGTTATATTTTGTTGCGTCGGGTTTTTTTGTTTGTGAAGGTTTTTTATTTGTTTTGTTGTTTTGTGGGTGGTTTTTTTTTTTTTCCCCTTATAGGATTTGCCTAGAAACCTGAGCTCATCTGAAATATTTACAAAAGTAAAAGCCGTTGGGGAAGTCTTAATTAGAGTCTATTAAAAATGAATGGTTACGGGAGTCCCCAGAGGAAATAAATAATTCAATCTTTTCAGTATGTTTGACGAGTGTTTTCAGCCTGGACTTTCCTTTCCTCTCTCCCCCACCCCCTTATTTAAATATTTCTAGGAGTCTGCGTTATCCCCGCCTGAATTTCTGCGGGCGCTGCCGAACAGCCCCGAGCTGCGGAGCCCCGGCGCCCCTCGCCGAGCGGGAGCCCGCTTATCCCTCCTGCTCGGCGGCAAAAGTCCTGTTCTCAGCCGACCTCACCAGTGTGCCCATGACTCCTGCCTTCCAGCATCTTCACTGCGCCCATGGCTCCTGGCTTGGAGCAGCGGCCCGCTGGGGCGGCAGGCCGGGCCCAGAGCTCGCCGGGCCGGGCAGTCGCTCTGCAGCCGGAGCAAGCCCTCCTCGAGCCTCTGCCTGGCGTTTGGTTCCACTCCCCTTTATCCTGTTTGTCGTAGTACAGAAGGAAAGGCAACAGGAGAGTGTTTTTTGATGTTTGGTTTGGTTTTGGTTAAAGGGGACTGCTGCTTGCCCCTTATGAAGAGTGGTTTCGGGGAGATTTTGCACCCCTCCACCGCCCACTTGCGGCGGTCGAGCTTTGCTGGGGGCGATGGGAGCCGCTTTCCCTTCCTTGCTGCTTTCCTCCTTGCCCGGCTCATTGCCACCCTCCAGCCGTCCGGGCAAGGGGCCCAGCGCTGCTCCCGATCCCACAGCGCGAATGGCCCGGCAGCGGCGCCTGCCTTGTCCTCTGCTGGGAAGAACGTCCCGGCTCAGTTAGGGCCTTCCTCCGGCTCTTCCAAGAGGAAAACCAATGTGCTGCAAAGCACACCGACACTCCTTCCCTGAGGCCGGGTTTCTGGCCCCCCAGGGCAGGGAGAGTGTTGGGAGCAACTCCTGCAGGCCCTCAGCCCGGGGAGAGCCCCTGGGCCATGTTTGCTGTCCTCTGCACAGACAAGGCCCTGGGGCCATCGCACCCCTGGCTCGGTGTGGTTAGCCCCTGGCACCACTACACACGCTCCCCTCAGGAATAGCTGTACCAGATCTGGAGTTAATCACTTTGCAAAGAAGAATCCAAGGTGTTTAATACCCTCAGCTCAACTCCTTCCATAACATTTCCAGTGGAATTTTGGAAAGCAGTGCTGTTGCTTTCTCCTGTTTGTGTTGCTGCCCTTCAAGGGTAGGAGTGTGCCTGTTACTAGCTCTGAAAGGAGAAGCAGCCCCATAACCCAGAGGTCTGAGAAAAGGTAAGATTAGTAGTGTTGGTACTGAACACGGAGATACTCGGGGCGGGGGCGGGAGGATGCAGCAGGTACCATTTTGTCTCAGCTGGGGGTAATACTGTTCCTCAGTGCTCTCCAGAACAGGCAATGTCAGATCAGCTGTGGGAGGGAAACCATGATGATCCTGTTTCCTGAAACAGGTCTCACTGAGCCTTCGCAAACATATGTGCAAGTCTGATAAAAGTGAGGGCTCCTGAGCAGGTGAGCTGCTTCCAGCACTGGAATTGTATTTAATGTCTTCAGAGTTGAATTGCAGCTGCATCGCATCATTTTAAGTAGTTGTTCTCTTCATCTGAGTTTTCTGGAAGTAGATTCTCCGCCGTGAAAGGGGAGAAACACTGTTCTTCAAAGATCTGCAGTATTTTTAAGTTCACATTATCCTCATTTGCTGTAAGTCAGGGACTAAGGAGAGTTTGTGAGCAAGTCCCTGAGGGATCACAGAGATAGGTCTGCAAAAACTACTGTGTCTCTAAAAGCTCACCTTGGTGTTTTGGCTTGTGGATGCTTTTCCTGAGCTACTAATTTTGAGATAGCCAGGCAAAATCCTCCACGGTTTTCAGCTTCCCGGGGCTGAACTTTATCCTGAAGTTTGTAAGTTATGGACAGAGCCTACGGAAAGGGTTGCAAACAGGTACAGACCATTGGATGAAGGAGAGATCATTCCAAAATGAAAACTGTGAGCCCAACCTTGTGCATAAGCACAAGTGGAGATACAGCCTCTTCTTCCCTGAACACAAGTATATTTTCCATTTGAGAGACAACAGCGCAGAGAGAGACATTGCCTGAAAGACATTTTTTGTTTTCAAAGAGCACTTACATTCTTTGCTTCGGCTCAAGAAATTCACCTTGAAAACAAATACAGAAACATGTTCCCTGTAGAATTAAAAAAGGTATGTTTTATATGTAATTAACTTTCTTTAAAAATTGCCAGTTTATTCTGGACATAGACATATATCCTGCATGCATTAAATCTTAATGCTTTATGAGCAATGCCCATGCAGGATGCGAGGGATCAGAATTTAGTCATTAACATTCTCAGGGAGAGCAGGTGAAGTTGCAAACAGTTAGATATGAGACATCTTTCACCCCAGAAATCCACAGCACTTAGCAAGACGCAGCTATAAGTGAAATGCCGAGTTGTTGCATATGCAAGATCATTAGCCACTGTTCTCACAGTGTAAAAAGCTATAGCCTTAGTCTAGAACATCTAGAATAGATGCGAGTGCAGCCATTATCCTCAGAAAGACTGAACATCAGCTATGGAGAGGTTAATAATGTTAGTATTTAAGTGTAATGACAATTATTTAGGCTTTTGTGTTAACACTTAAGAATAGATGAGTGGAAGGTCACACTCAGTGCTACTGATAATCTGTCAAAGATCAGCATATTGGGTTATATTTTCATGGCTGTTTATTATACCAAAAAGTTGAAAGCTAATTTATTTCAACAAAATTTGGTAACTGAAAAGATTTTAAATTAAAAATTTGAGACGGTCTGGATGGGGAGTAAATTCTAATAATTAGCTGAGGAAACTCATTGTGAGTATTTTAGGAATATTTTCTAAACCGTATGTATTTGTGTTTCTTTTTTTTTTTTTTCTATAAGAAGAAATTGATACTAAATTCAGTAAAGGGCATATGATTATCATAAACACTTTATGAGAGCATCTATAGATCATTACTTTCCCATATCAAACAAGAGAGAGATACTTTTCAGGAACATTAGAAAGATAAGAACTTGTCTATCTTCCAATGTTAATGGAAGTTATTATTTAATGGGAATGAATACAGGAGAAGACATGAAATTAGGTGATGATCAGAACTGGAATGTTGCTGCTATTCCCCATGCCTGCAAAAGTGAGAAGTTTCATATGACTTCTTTTCTACTTTTCTCCTTGCACAGACTTTGATCCTCGATTTATTGTGGTCAGGTCCAGTTGATTTACATGGCGCAGATTCAGATTATTTCTGTGGTAAATCTGCAGTGACAAAACACAGAAATCTTAGAGATAAAATTTGAATCCCATTTTTTTTAAGATTTCTCAAGGAAGGAGTGGAAAGCTGTTATTGCATATCTGTTTCCGTGAAGTAATTTAGTGGTTAACGCAGATTAAGTTTTCTAGAATAAGGCTTCCCATATGCTTCTCTATTGTGACTTTTTACTGATGCCACTGGATGCAATAATAATTGCAACACTGAGTTATTTCACAACAGAATGTCCTTAGGATGACAAATTAATTATTACTTGCTGTAAATGCCATTCACAGCCGTCTTTTTTGTGTTGCTAGTCAGGTAAACAGGGTTTCAGATTTGTCTCCTCCAAAGACATCCTCAGAAGTTTTTTATCCATTTTATACCTCAGTTTTCTAGTTTCTAAAATGCGATATATACTGGAAAGGCTGCATTGCATGTGTGTGAGTATGAGAGAGCAAGAGAATGGGAAGGGCTGTCACAATAAATCCATAAAGAGATGTATTTATACCTCCTCTGTGATTAACAAAAAAAAAAAGTATGTGCCACTTAAATGTTATTTAAGTCAGCATTATGCTCAGGATGCTCATCATTATTGTTGTTGCTAAGTTCAACTAATACCATATTTAGGTCCGATTACTTTTATTCAGTAATACATCAAATTGAGCTAAACCAGTTTAAGCACTGTTTGGCCTGGTTTGAAAAAAACAACAACTGAATTCTCCAATTCATGTTCGCATGAGGAAGCAGTTGTGGGTTTTTAACACTCTGCTGCCCCTGAGCTGTTTGTTCAGTTGATTTTCTGGAAATCACTACACCTTCTTCTATGCTTTGGCCACCACAGTTCACATGCTGGCGGATTGGCGCAAACTCACCTCAGCTGATGGGGAGAACTGTGAAACATAAACCACTGCATAAGCTGTGCTGCTTCCAAAGAAATGCAAAGTGAATCAGGTTCTCAGAGCCCCAAAGTGCTATGTGTATATTCCACATGCACAGCAGCCCAGAACTCAGAGTGAGTCAAGCATAAGTGGGGCAGGACCTAGGAATAAGAGGGAAATTAAGCAATGTTAAAAACTTCTGGACTTTTATGTCTTCCGGGGCTTATGATTGAGACTTCTGGCCTTGGGAGCTTTTTTTCTTTGTCTCTGTGAAGAATATTATGCATCTTTTCTATACAGTCATACATAGGAAATAGTATAGCAGTGATTGCACCCAGCCTTCAGGATTTCCTCTTTGTACTAGACTCAGCTTATTCATTTCATGCATCATCATTCACAGCTTGGTGTGCTGATTTCAAAAATTCTATACATCTACTTGAATCAAAGAGGAGAGACAGAACATAGTGGTGGATGTGCCTTAGGTGCGTGTAACGACTGTTCTTGAATGCCATTTGCAAGAGATAAAATCTTGAAAGTCAATGGGAACTTTGCCCATTCAGAGTTGGGGATAAGGCACTTGGCATTGATTTCATTTTCATTGTACTGTGCTGCCAAGTCAGAAAAGCTTCTTTTCCACAAAGAAAAGATACTTTAATCCAAATCATTCTTCTCTTTTTTATTTTTTTTTCTTTTTTTGTCTCTTTTTTTTTCTTTTAAGATTCACTTGGCAGTTTTCATTTTACAGACCGTAAACAGCAAATGTCACAGTAGAAATTCCTTAAAAAAAGTTCTATTTTTATTATTGAGCAAAAAGTTACTTACTGTTAAACTTCAGTCTGTTAAACAGGTGTGAATTTTTTATGAGCGTACCAGAGCTGGGATAGTAACTGAATTAATTGTCATGCCCCTAAAGTAAAAGGAAGTAAAGGAGCTGAATATACAAACTGGCAAACA